>JANBPO010006436.1:1477278-1632798 GCA_024336825.1 Amorphophallus titanum
TGAGGAAACTACTCCTATCGCTAGTACTGCTGCGGCTGTAATGGTATCTGCTGGGGCTGAAACTACTACTGATGGTGAAACCCGGGTGGCTGACTTGGTCTCTGCGGACAGTCACGTGCCATGTGCCCTAGTTGATTGCACCTGAAGCAAACCACGGGCGCGAAACACTGTCTGCTTGGATGAGAACCACCGCACCTGGGACACCCACCTCGAGTAGCACTCACTGAACTCTGACGCTAAAAAGCTACTGGCTGCTGAACACTACCCATCCACTCCTACTGCGACTCCTTGCTACTCCGTTGCCTCCTACCAAAACTAGCTTCCCTGAATAGCTTCTTGAGCTTCGAGCTGAAGGATGACAACTCAGGCACAGGAGCCACAGACTGCATTGCCACGGAGCCACCTACTGAGAGCTGGATGGTACTCTGTGGCTGAACCTCCATCGACTAACCAAAACCTACCTAAACTTGACTAGCACTGCCTTGCCCTTGAATCTTCTGCAAATCTCTCTCCAACGCTGACGCTGCCTTGCATGCTGCATCCAAAGTGGTCTAACCTGACACAAGAAGATGGTGCCTCAACTCGACCCTCAGACCACCAACGAACTGATCGATCTTCACTTCCTCATCTGCCATGATGTGAGATGCATAACGGCCCAACTCAACAAACCTGGCACGGTACTACATCACTGACATGTCACCCTGGGTCAACTCCATGAACTCATGCAGCCTCTGCGTCCTGATAAAAGACAGACTGAAGGCACGCTTGAATGCCACGATAAACTCCTACCACGTGATCTGCCGAAGGGGACGAGACTAGAATGTCACTTCCCACTCTGACGTCCACCATGTCCGGGCCACTCCCTGAAGGTGATGCGTAGCCAACACTGCCTGCTCCTCCTCAGCACACTCCATCGCACTGAAGATCCTTTGCAAATCACCCAGCCACTCTCTGGCCACCTCTAGATCTGGCTGCCCACCGAAAGAAGGCGGCTGAAACTGCAAGAACTTAACTCAAATCATTAAAAGGTCTATTAAAACTTCTAAAATATTTTCCATCATATTAACTTGTTTGACTTGGGTGAGAACTCTCACATTGCATTGCCTGTGTTATTTAGGCCTATCCAGGCCCATTAGTGGTGTTCTGTGTTGCATCCACATGTTCTTTTATTGTTAGACCCATTTAGATTAATCTATTTTGTGTGTCCATTATCTAGTCCATTGTCTTAGGTCTATTGTCTCTTGGTCTTTGTATTAGTGGGTCAGCCCCCTCTTATCCTCAAGCCCATTAAGTCCTTTGCTTCCCTCCTTATATTAAGTCTCCATTTGCCCTGATGGAGTATCATTCCAACCCCTCGCATCATTATTCTTCCCAATCTTCTTCCTATTTCAGTGTGGAATCCTCTTCCCACGTGGGCCCATCTTCCCGTGGTCCTTCTGACCCGTCTGAAGAACAGACTAACCTCATGGCCTATCTATCATACCTTATTTGCCAATGGACCTGGCCCAGGCCCAAAGGCTCATTGCAAATCATCTTCATGGGCCTTCCACTCTTAATGGGCCTTATTCCCATCTTAATGGGCCTCCTCTTTTCAATGGGCCGTATTCTTCTGATGGGCATTATTCTCCCAATGGGCTTCATTCTTTTAACGGGCCTCCTCCTTCTACCTATGTTGCTACTGGCCCAATGGATCCTTATGCTCATGTTTCTTCCAGGACCGCACACCTTCCCACTCCTGGAATGGGCTTCCCTTCTCCACAGCCTGGATCCTCTCATCCGGTCCATTATCATTCTAGTTCATATTCATAATCTCTTGCTCAAGTTGGCCCATATTTCTCTCCATCTCTCCCTACCCAGGAGATGATTACTCAAGCCCAACGCCAGCTTGATGAACTCCAACGTCGAATTGATCCCAAATCCTCCTTAAGTGTTCCGTTCGTATTTCAAAATCTCTGGCTCCCACCATCTTCTCAAATTCTTACATATCGTCATTATGGTGGAGTCGGTGACCCGTATGTGCACTTAAAGGAGTTTATTTATGAGTCGGCCCAGTTTCGACACAAGCAGCACCTGATGGCCTATCTATTTGGTCTGTCATTAGAAGGCCCTGCTCGAGATTGCTTCTTTTCATTGTCGCAAGATCAGATTGTGAATTTTCAAGCCGTGCAAGACTAGTTCATTAATTCGGTAGTATCAGGACCAGGTTGGGCCCAAGCTCTTTGTTGTGGATCTGGCCCACAAAACGATGAAGCCCGTTTAAAAAAAACACCCAAAGGTGTGTTCATGCTCAATTCCACATCATTTTATACACCTAGAAGTTGATACTACACTTGGGCTAATCCGGTATATTTTCCTTGTTTGTAATTTATTTCCCAGGTAATCAAAATAAAAAACCCTCTTCATCGGCCGGCCGATTGAAGGAGGAAGGAAGAACCTCAAATCTCACCCGCTTACCAGGTATTTTTCGCGATCACTTATCTATTTTTGAGGGCATCCACACCCTCTGGCGATCACATTCCCTTTAGGAGCATCACATGCTCCCTTTCCCTCAGTTATTATTATATGAATTGAAATTCTTCTTCAAAACATGTCTATTTGACATGTTCTACAGATTGACGATCACGGTGGGACGCTTGATGTTTTTATTTTGATTACCATTCCCTTTGGCACCCCCGCGTGCCCCTCCTTTTGGCACCCTCGTGTGCCCCTCCTCTTGGCATCCTCGTGTGCCCCTCCTTTTGGTACCCACACGTACCCCTTCCCTTTATGCTCTACGTAGCACCCTCCTCTATTGCACTACGTGCAACTCACCACCAGATTAGCCATTTTTTTTGGAACCATCTATAGCATGTGTTGAAGAAAAAATCAAGTTTTTGTTTATTTTACTGGTATCGCGACTGCCACGCAGCCTCCATTTCATGATAAGCGTCCACTCAAAGGGCACATTTTATCCATTTTAACCCTGATACATTACTTTCTGTGATTCGCACCTCCTATAGGGGCGTGATTCACATTTTTAGCGCCTAAGTCACAGGCGCCATTTCCTCCGTCTCTTCTCAAGAGATGCTCTAGCCGCGCCTCTTCAAGGGGCGCTTTTCATAGTGGTAGCGCCTGAGCCACAGGGGCCATTTCCACGTCTCTGCGTAAGAGACGCTCTAGCCGCGCCTCTCCCAGGGGCGCTGTTCACATTGGTAGAGCCTTATCCGCAGGGGCCATTTCGACCGTCTCTGCCAGGAGGACGCACTGCTCCCTATTGATCGCGCCCTGCACCCAGGCGTCCTTCACTGCTAGCGCGGTTGTTATACAGTCACGATCTTTCATTTAGTGACCTTGCCCTGGGTGCTATTTAACTGTGTTGTAGCAAAATTTTCATTTTTGCCTTGATTTATTTGATTGGTTGTTATTATATTGATTGTCTGCACATTTGGCATTTTGCATGCGATTGAGAGACCTCCTCTCTCCTTACCCATAGGACCCTCACACCTTCTTGGGAAAGGAACGACCGGATACCATAATCCCAAATCTTGAGTTCCGGTAAGATATCTAAAGATACGTTTGACGGCAGTCAAGTGAGATTATCTAGGACTAGCCTGAAATCTAGCACAAAGGTAAACACTGAACTGGATGTCCGGTCGGGATGGCCTTTTTCAGTCTTTGTCATCTACTCAATCTAGCTAGGGTTGTCGATGCCCTTCTACGGGAAACATCCTACGTCTAAACATGGGTTCGGGTTACAGTGCTGAGAATTTTGTAATTCGCCTTATTGCATAATTTTCGAGTGCTACAAATGATGTCGGTACGTATATGGATGGTTCTGCAGACTTGTACGACTAAGGTGAGGCGTCTCTGGACGTATGGAAGAACTCAGTCTTGAGCACTCAAAGTCAGACTTCTTCAAAGTCGACCTGAAAGGAAAAGGTTAACAAAGATGGGAACAAGTTTGACATGATTGATTAGCCGGCGTACGTTTGCTACCACGCGGTTTAAACATGGTGGTGTTTGATCGTGAAAACTAATTAAGGAACTGCTTTGTTAGTAACTAGTAAGTGAAAGGAAAACTAGTGTCGAATGAAGTGCACGCAATGTTTTAATGTGTTGTTATTTCTTCCCGACCGAATTGAAGCAGTGGGTTCTTCTACACATGGAAGAGTCCAACACTGCATGCCTTGTAGTGATCCAGTGAACCGATAAATCAGAACAAGGACTACTAACCCGGCCCCACAAACTTTGTCGACAGATATTTAGTCTAAACAAGCTAGATCTTTGGACCACGGGAAAGTTGAAAATTTCTGAAATTTGGGTTAATTTCTAGTAATATATATTAATTAGACAAAAGTTGTTGCGGTGCTGGCCGCACCATGGATAAGATTTGTTAAGTCCAAAACTGAGTCAAAAGTAGAGAAACAGCTTAAAAGTCGCATCACTCCCAGCTATCTATGTATTCACACGTAAATGTCATCTCTTATTCTTTGTGTTTCCACACCTAAAAGTCTCCCCGTTGGGGTAAGCCCAGCCGGACAAAGATTATTGTCGCTAATGCATGCAAGGACTAGGAGACGTATGAATCTGACCATCTGCACCCGGACTCTTTGCATGTATCGCCTATAAATACCACTGCCACCATCACACTAGCTTCAAGATCATCCCAAATTAGCCCTTCTCCAGTACTCTTCAAGAACGATGGGTAGTTCTGCTAGGAATATTGTGGGTGTCACCTTCCTGCTCCTGCTCTTCCTGGGCACGACCACTGCATACAAAATTCTGCACATCAAGCAGATGTGATACCCACTAACCCACACCAAAACAAAGAATGAAGACTAGTGAGTCCACATTACATAAAACTCTAGCTATATCTTAACTATAAATTTATGTCATGCTGCAAGCCTGGAGTTTAGATCTTCAGAAGAGTACACTATCATATTTAGTTAAATCTGTTTAGCAAACTTTCAAACTGTTACAACATGCAGCCCTCTTCTTGATAGAATTTTGACAAGAAGTGAAGAAATCCTGCTAGTAATAGCCTTTAGATCCATCCTTTTACCCTGAGAAAGTCAATGGCACCGGATGTCATTCATAAACAAAAGATGTTATTGGATGAACTTCTTTAGAAAACCTCCAAGGCCACACAAAAGGTTATACACATTATATAAGAAACACCCCCCACCGAAAAAAGAGGGGGGGAGGATTGACCCACAGGCAGAGGGCTCTTACTCTACTCCCATTTCATTCATAATCAACCCAACATAAAAGGCCCGAGTTCGAAGACATCGCAAAGTGTCCAAGTACCAATGGCTCCATGGTCCTTTTTATCCCTAGAGATCCTCAATAATGCTCCAGCCACCTTCTCCATCTATATGCTTGACGATGCTGGATTAAGCACAATCAAGGATATTCCTTTATCCACCCTCCCAACAGTAATAAGCTACTCTCTTCCAACCCTTCAGAAGATTAATCCTCATGGATTTGTCTCATCTCACCCGAGCAGAACCATACCTCCTTTACTATTTCACTAGATAAGGATCATAGCATGTAGAACTGCATATTGGACACCACCTCTGAACTGATAGGTAGTATGTAGTCCTCATAGTTTGGAAGAATCCGGTCAATCTGTCACATGAAAGCAATTGCAGTTAGGTCATCCTCCACTTTAGAAATGTTAAGTCACAAGCAATTCTGTGAAATGTAACTCATTTTAAGAATGTAGCTCCCAAGGACCATGGGTCTCATCCAAGATAAACGGTTGGGATTTAGTAATAGTTTTGGTAACACTAACAACTCCCAAGGATTAATGGTTTAGATTATGTATTGTTAGATCTAATGGTCAAATTGCTTCCAGACAGGTGGAATTTAAAAGGAACGTTCCCGGTATCCCATTATAGAGGAATGCACAACCAAGGAGGACAGTGCCAACCTGAATAATGACAAGTGGTTCAAAGGTTTCAAAATTGGCATAATTCATAACTCTTAAGAGTGAAAAAGATTGACCCCGCTGGGGGTCCAATTTCCAAAGGGGTGGATGAATAGTGGCATTTTAACTTTTCTTACGGCAACCGTTCGGTCGTGCCTTTTTCCTTTCCTTGTTTTCCTTCCTCGTAACCATGGGATTCTCTGGGCTAATAACTGGCCATTATCTCTTCCATAATAATGGTAACCGCCAGAGGTCTTGGAGGAAACCCCAGCACATCTTATGGGAGTTCTCTCCCCCCTTTTCTTTTCCCTCACGTTGGCCTTTGCATTCTGGGTGCATGGGCTGGTTTTGAAAAGTCCAGGAGGGAGCCAAGAGTCAGCAAAGGAGGAGAGGTCGCTTCTGCTCTTGGGTGATCTCCCCAGTCATCTAGGTTGCTACTAGATCGTGGTATCGAGGTTTTCATCTTCCCATCTCCTGCCAGAGGCGGAGGCATTTTCTGTCATTTTCATCCATTATAAGGCAAGATCTGAAATCTCCATCTCCCCTTTTGTGCTCGATGTAATATGTTGACACCTAAGTGTTAATCCTAGGGTGCGTATGAAATATGTGTTTTTACTTGGATGTTTGGCTTGGTTTCTGGGTGCTCGGACGAATTGGCAAATAGGTGTAGTGTTGGTTTTTGATTAATGCACTATCTTGGAATCCAGATTCATGTATGATGGTTTAAGTAAGTAACATATATGGGTTGAGTTTGAAATATGTATGGTTGAGTGTGGAATACATGGTTTCTTCCTTGATGAAGTTTGGTTTAATTCTGGGTACTCGGACGAATGGCGATCATGTAAAGAATAGTTCATTTTCTAGACGCACTACAGTTTAGTTCTATCTGCAGGCAAGTGTCGACACTTACCCCGGAAGTGTCGACACCTCTTGTGGAATCTGCCCAGTCCCGTTTCTGTCTACAGGCAAGTGTCAACACTTACCCCTGAAGTGTCGACACCTCCTATGGAATCTGCCCAGTCTAGTTCCTATCTGCAGGCGAGAGTCGACTCTTGGCCCTGTCAGAGTCGACCTCTGCCCTGTCTGGGTTGTTTCAGCATGTTCTGGATGTGGAGGAATGTAGTCTTATACTTCATAAAAGCTATCATTTCTACTGTACCACCATTTTGCTTCCCGTTATTGACTATTTTATTTGGTTTTTATTCCACCCCTACATTGCATACTAAGAATTTATAAATCAGTAGGGTTACTCAAATGATCTTGTTCCATCATGTAAGCTTTCCCCAAGTTCAATTGTCATTGCATCTTTCTTGCATAGTTGCACATTCTGGAAATTCATAAGTCTGAGGCTTCGGGCCTACGGAAGTGAAGAGGATGGTTACCCAACCCATGGGTATCATGCAGCCAGTTATATGACTTGGGCAACTTGGAGCCCATCGGACACTTGGGAACTATACTTTGGACATGCTGACACAAACAGACTAGACAGACCAACTCGAATACCAACCTAGACTCTAAGACACTCTTTTCCCCATTTTTATGCAATGATGACCCTAGACTCAACTAGCACTGATACCAATTTGATGCAGGACGGACACGCGGGGGACTCGACTCTAAGTTGAATGCAAACCTTGAACTCTAGACAAACTCACTGTTCGTCCCTAATGAGGGAAGCGTTGGATCGTGCGCGGTTGAGAAATCGGCAAGACCTAGGGTGGTCAACTCACTTTCGTGCCCAGATCGGGTCACGGGATGGTCTCGCTCTCTCTCGCAGTAGTGAATAAATATTTGGGCGAGGTACTTTCCTATCACATGCAGCAGTATATAAAAAATATACGAGCAAAGCAAAGCCTACGAGGAGGGTGGCGAGTTTACCTCCATGCTCCGGATGTGGGGATGACGAACCCGGCCAAGTACAGTAACTCCCGATAAACAATTAATTACAATAATTATAGCAGTGATATTATTGCCCACTCCATGCAGGGAGGTAAAGGTCTACAAGTGGGCCTGGGAGGACCGATCTTGGGTTGATAGTCTGCAATCCGGAAGGGCTATTGGGCCGAAAATGGGCTACTGGTCTGACTCGGTACTGTTCCGACTCGACACTATTCAAACTCAGCTCAGCAACTCAGCTCAGCCCGCAGAACAGCAAGTGAACTCCGCTACTGGGACGGTGGCTTTCGATCATCTTCTGACTGTGGCGATTGGCTGGGACGCTGTTGAGGGGTTGCCGATCGACCTCTGGGAGTGGCGGTCCCCGACTATGAGCCGGCGTATTTTTCGAGGAATTAATTCTCGGACTACTCCTGTTGGCTTTGACTCAGATCAGATCTGCGCGCCTCCACGACAGGAATTTTTGTGATTAGATACGGAGGCGTATCGAGGCAAGACTGGTACCATTAGAAATTTGGCTCGAAGGGCTACAACATATAATTATTTCAGATCCATCCAACAAGCAGATTGGAAGCGAAAATGACTGTGGATTGCTAGTTTTTTCTAGAACTAGTTACTGAACGGTCAAGAAAGATATAGATCTGCCTGAGAATAATTTTTGACTTGGGGTGAAATGATTTTTTTGGGATCTAGAGAGGGTGCCGGTAAGACACGCTGGGTGAAGGTGTAGATATGGCACCTCTAATTTTTTTTCTTTTTTTCTTTTTTTTCTCTCTTTTCTTCTTTGCCCGATGCGGGGCCTGTTGTTGTAGATGGCAACCTTTTGATTGTCAACACCGGTCCACAGGCATGGTTCTCACACATGTGCATTCTGAACGCCATGAGATTCGCCAACGTGCGAGTCTTGAGGCCATAGTTATAGGGCATACCCTGATGAGTGCCGAATCACGGCCACGCCGATACCACTGAGATGCCCGCCATGATGCCCTTCCTCAGAGAACAAGAGAGTGGGCAACGGATGATCTCCACGATCAAGTAGAGTATCGCTCCAATAACCATGCCCTTGCTAAGTCAGGAAATGGACAATGTCACTATGACCGATATAAATAAGTCTCAAATGGACATAGACAGACACGGTAATATACACACAGAGAGAGACATGTAGGAATGCATACGCACAGACTCCTCGACACAGTTGTCTTCTTGCTCCTTGGGAGAGGCAGAGGGATCTTCGGCACTGCCAAGACCTAGCCATACCTTCGAGCACTCAATGCCATGCCGAGCACTCGCTCGTTCTCCATAACTCTCTTTTCCCTCTCTCTATCTGCTCTCTCTCATATGCTCTTACACTTGTCTCTGATTTAAGTATCGGAGGATTGTCCCCTGGGATCACACCTAGGGCTCCTTTTACTGTGCTATTTTAGTGTCTACATTTTTTTTTCAGTTGGCCAGATGCTCTTCCCCTCCAAACAAATATCAAAGATGTCGTATGAGGCCAATATAACACTTTTTAACCTCTACACTTCCTATTTAGCCGAGATCCTTAGGACATGGCAAAGTTAAGCCCACTTGGACGCTCATCAGCTCAACTTCTTAATAGCTCATCTTTTAGTTATCAAAGATTCCCCAACCTCGATCGATATCTTGACTTCGATCTTTAGGAAGAAAAGCTTACATCTGTAGTTTCCTTTCTTGGGCATTACTTTCTTAGTGCAAATAGCATTTCAATAGGCGCTTTGTTAAGCTCAGTTGCATCTTCCTCCTAAACATGGTCTATACACATCAATTCCATAAAACTTTGATCTCAATGTTGGTTAAGTGTCCTAGCCACAGACTAGTAACCTTGATCTCACCATTTTTTTTGGTTAGAATCCTGAGTAGAAGAAATATGTCACGCTCTGAACCGATAGCAGTGGAACGTGTCGTTTGCTCGGAACGTGATTCAAATCTGCACCCAAGCATGAAGGTTTACATCCGGGCTATACAAAAACCCACAAAACAGATGTTACATGTAGGAGCAATTGAAAAAAGTACATACTCCACCTTCATTGAAGAGTACAAGAAAGAACGCGATTGTGATGATACACTATTACATTAAGATGACAAATACAACTTGTAGGTGGACAGTGTCCCCCTCTTGACAGCTCAGGTACATGCCTACCACTGTTCTTTTTTGAAAACTATCATTATGTTGTTCCTCCTCTAGGAAATCATGATTCATGAACCGCATGGTTCCTGCAAACAAGCAATTTGGTGTCACATACTCAGAGTGAATAAAAATTAAGCCATTCACCACTATAAAATAAAAAAACATCTCAGTGAACTTGTTGACCTTCCCTAACTTGATTAGGCTCATATTCACTGGCAAAGCAGTAAAGTAGCAGTAAACTAATATGTAAAAACAAACCAATAGAACATTACTGCGCTAAGCACTGTCGCCAATGGGTTTACCTTATCGTGCAACATTTATACAAAAAGGATAATAATAATACTAATAATATGATCAAATTTAACATTAAAATGTAATTTAAAGCATTTGAAGAAAAGCATCATATGATTGATATAACCTGCCCAACAATATCAGGAGTAGAGCTATGAATTGGTTCAAAAAGACCATGCCCCTACACATACAATTGTAATAAGTCAAATATTTGCAGCTTATAACTACAAGCCAGATTATCTCCCAACATGAAGCATGTATATCAAGCTTTAATAATAATGATTCACTGAAGGTGGCAGATGGTAGCATAAGTGATACATACCTCAGCTTCAAATCAGCTCAGGCACAGATTTCTTTGATGTTTCAGAGCTAGAAAGAATAATACAATGGAGAAGATAGAAACCTACTTAAACCTAGGGTCACGAATAAGTTGCATTGAAACATTATCCACATACATATGTGAAAGGTCCACATCGTGAAATTCTAAATGTATCATTGTCACTCTCTTCAAAAATTAAGAGGAAAAAACCTAATCCATCTACTTTGCTAAAAGCCAACCAAATACTATTTCTTACATGAAAAAGGCCCTGCTTACTTTTTTGATAAACTCATAAATGACTGCCAATCATATAGAATTGATTCATTTAAGAACGTAACTTTGTCATAAAACATTGTTGATGATTCACTTTCGAAAATACGGGAATGATTATACTAGAAGAATAAGACTACTGATTTTTATTGAGAAATTGTAGGAAACAACTCCCGGAGAGTGTCGTAGGCATCACATGAATACAAAACCCATCAACCAGAATTGAATCATAAGATTGGCAGATCTAAAACTTGCAATGGGAACCAGAAGAGGATAGTAGGTGGAACAAGCACAAAATGGAAGTTGATAAAGGGCCACAAAATGTAAACACTTTACATTTCACAATGGGACTAACAAGCAAACACAATTGACATGAATTGAACTATATACACATGTAGTCATCATGGAAGGGAACTAAAAAGTGCATGGGTATTATCTGAGACAACAACTTATTATCTGAAAAGTGCATGGAAGGGAACTGAAGAGGTTCAAAGGTAATCTGGACTCCTTAAATGTGAAAAATAAAGACAATAGCTTATTATCAAATATTGAGATGAGTGGTATTTTCTGAGACTTAAAATGGCATCCACGTATCAAAACTTGAGTATAAGCCTGATAATACCCCTTCATGCAATAATAAACTTCCTAAGGATCGGCATTAGCACTCTAACATAAATAAGTTCCTAGGGATGAAGATGGTATCAAATTGTAATACTATACATAAATTAACTTCTGACTTCACCTTTGTACAAGAGAGAGAGAAGATTGATTGCAGGAACCAGTGCATGATCGTTTCATCCCTCAAGATTCTACTCAATTAGTTAGCACCCTAGCAGAGGCATAAGATTGGGAAATCCACAAGTTGCAGTGGGAACCAGCAGGGGATAGCAGGTGAAACAAGCAATGCAGTTCATTTGAAAATGAGTGTTCAAATCATAAAACAGAATTGAGAATGCATAATCTAAAAAGACTTAGGTAACGATGCTAGCAATTTTGGTGATTAACTTGACAAGTGTAAAAATTAAGGAAATACGAATCTTTTGCTACAGATTACATAAAGATGATCTAAGTTCTTAGGAGCATCCAAATCATAAAATCAAAACTTTCCCTGTGCAAGGCCAAGTTAAAGAAAGACACAATACACTATACTATACAGAAATTAACCTCTGACTTCACCTTTGTACAAGAGAGAGAGAAGATTGATTACAGGAACCAGTGCATGATCCTTTCATCCCTCAAGATTCTGCTCAATTAGTTAGCACCTCCAACAATACAATAGAATAATTGACTGCAAATCTTGAATAATCTCCATGGCATCCTCTGAACAACTATAACGCAGGCATACACGTAAAGATAATAATGCATGCATATATGTTTTAAAAGAACACCTATATCCAAGAAAAAAAGTAATATTAGTACGAGTAACAATATATGATAGCAAATTTTGAAACATAATTGAACACTATTTTACCTATGCATAAATGAAAACTGATGACCACAGCGCCCGACAATCCCAAATTACTAGAACATGGAGATTTCGATGGTTGGGTGGGCTCAGTATGGGTCTTGGGATGCATGTAGTCATTTTTCATGTTGGGCTGTCACAAGTGCTCATCCTACTCTAACATGAAATCATAGAACCCATTCCTCATCGCCCCACCCCCTAGTCGGTGCACAAATGATGCCGTCTCATCCAGAGGTATGACCCAAATGGCAAACGGGCATGATTGTGATGGAGTTGCATTGCTTTGCCGTCTACGACACCCAACCATGCACGTTCATGACTAGTTGGGCATACACCGGGGGCAACAAACATAGTGACCCTCTAAGGGGTGTTTTAGAAGAACACCGGCCAAATGACAATAAAGCACCTGACAAAAGTAAACATCTTGTCACAGCAATTGTGTTGGAGTCGAAGGCATATTGGAACATGGTGAAAATTAGCATTAAGAACAAAAGTGGCACGGTAACAATAGATCAAGTTTGAAGCCAGAGATGAGTAGCAATAGTGTCCCTAAGCTGCTCTCCCTCCCTAATGTCACGAGATGCCACAGGGACATTGGGATCCACATCCTCGTCACCGACATCTTCAACGTCAAGTTGTGCATGTTGAAAGTAGAAGTCATCCCCTTGCTCACGACGTATTGAAGTTGTGGACGACACAACATACAACAACAATTAATATTTGGGAGTGAATTGGGTACATGTTCCACTCTTTCAACGTTTTAAATCGCATCTTGACCACCCCGAACGCTCACTCTACAACATTCCTCAGCTGCGTATAGCGGTGATTAAACTTGTCTCACAAATTTTGATAGCCCCTAGTACCACGGCCTTGATATTACGAAATGTGATAATGCTCTCCCCGATAAGGGCAGAGGAAAATGCCAGTGTTTGCATACCCAAGGTCGGCAATATAATATTTGTGGCGTTATTTATTAAATTGGCGCCTCTCATTAAGACGTTATTTAATATTTTCTCTGAATTTTTAAAATTTCAAAATTCAGGGTTGCTACACAATCAATGCCTGATCTATATCTTCACGTTACAAATTAAGTTACTTCCATGAGTATAACAATAAAGTTCGGCCAATAATGTAACAATTCAAATAATAAGCTCATGATAACAAGATCAAGATAAGAATGCACCAATTCAAAACATGTGAATTCACGGTTGAATTAAGAACAAGGTCAGGCTACGAGAGGAATCTGACAGCATAACGGTACATTCATTAACTTCCATAATTCATTAATAACTTATTGAACAAGATGTTAGGTTCTGGACAATCAATGGACCATCTAGGAATATAGGAAAATCAACCCTTGGGTCAAACATCGGGTTAAGAACACTTGAGACAAGAAACGATCATGCTCAGGGCGTTTTTTAAAATAGCGGTCATAGCCTGGCCACAACCAGAAGGTGGCGGTCATGGGATGGCCACGATTAGGTAGAGTCGACACCAGAGAAGGAAAGAGTCGGCACAGGGTTCAATCTGGAAAGTGACGGTCATGGGTAGGCCGCTACGAGAAGGTGGCAGTCGCATGAGGGGCGCTATCTATCCAGAATGCAGAAAACGTAAACTTGAGTGCTTTCTAGACCAATGGACTTTGAGAGTACAACTAGCTCGACATTCTAGTGAGAATCCCAGGCTCACGGAGACTTACAGAGGCTTTGAAACATGATCCCCTAGTTTGACAAAAGTAATATCTGACGGAGAGGTTCACAAGTCCAAGAAAGTGTGCCTATAAGGTGCAAGTGTAACTAATAATCACATACTAGGGTATGCGGTATGTACTTAACTAGAAAGACAGTAGATGAGAGGGAAGTGCATGAAACAGTGATCCAATCATCAATAACACAAGTTCATAAATCATGTGGAAATACCTTTAATACAAGACTATATGGGTTGCCATGAAAATAGCATAAGTTTAAAATAAGTATTTAAAATATGTAAGACATGCAATCTATCATGATTGGTGCTCAATATAGCCAAAAATATGAATATAAGCTCATAACTGGGAATAAGACCTAATTACCTAGGCTTATTATATAATTAAAGGGGCCGATCTACATTCTGTTTAGAGTTAACTAGAAGCAGAGAACAGAAAACATAAGGCGGTTTAGGCAGGGCTGATACTATTAGGTAGCGGTCTATTGGGGGGCCACCTTCTGGCTATTCAATTCTTCAATTTAGCATTAACAGTAGCACTTTGATGTTTATGTTGATTTTTAGAAAACTGATCACATGGTGATGTAGAGAAAAATATGGAGATTCAGAAAACATACTCATGCGGAATTAACAGAGTCAGGTTCCATAGTTATTAAATTTTAAACATGTGTGAATTATTAATTATACTACAAGAAATAGCTTCAAGGATGATGGTCGCCAATTAATTGGTGTCCTGAAGAGTGACGCCGATTTAAGAATCAACATCCTTTTGTGCGGACCTTCATTAATCAGCGACCACTATTCTGGTCGCTATTTTCACATGCAACAGAAAACACTATATCCACATAAAACTGATCGGAAAGATCATGGAAACTGGATGTATACAAGCTATAAAGATTATATTAGGGCTTATATGCATGCAACATCTTTTTTTTTCTATCATCTGATGCTTAACTCTTGAGACCACCTACCTGATCTGGGTCGACAACGAAGGGACAGAGAGTAGTAGACAAGGAAGAAGAGGAAGCATCTATGACAACAACAACAATAACCGTAGCAGAGGAAGGCGACGCAGCAACAACAAATCAACCACTGCAACAACACTTTCTGACAGAGGAAGAGGATGCAGACGAGGGAAGAAGAAGCATCGCCCTTCTTCTCGCACGAACGTGGGACGTCGACACACGAATAACAGGAAAAAGAAGACGGGAGGAAGAGGAAGCAGATGCACCACTCTTCACGCCCCGGAAGCAGTACGTCGACGCATGAATAACAATAGCAACAACAGGCTTCTGCTGATCGAACATAGGTTTTATTTCTAGGAAGAGAGTCCTTCAGTGGCTTTGGAATCCTAGTGGGAACTACATTTCCCACGTAACAATCCTAATGGTTCTTAAATTTCCCATGCAATCTTCCTATTGCCATGTTCGTAGCCACTATCCTAGTTGAGGTTTAAAACCCTAGTTTCATGCATGGCCGACTTCTCATGTTCGATGGTTCTAATGGGTTGGGCCACATTCAAACAATGTTGATACGTGGGTTTTGCGCCTTCTACGTGAAACTCCCCAGCCCAAATGGGAGTTGGGCTTTATGTGGGTTTTTTGTGTTTTAGGTTTATTTAATGAATTTTTTGATTCATTTTAACTAAGGCCCATTTGCTATTGGGCTTTGAAATTTAATAATTAAGGGTTTATGCTTAAGGGCTATTAGTGGTATATATATATTGACATTTTAATATTTTTCATATTTTATTGTACTCTTCTATTATGGTAGAGTTGGCATGTGACTCGAATCAGATGTAATGTCTGAGTGAGGACTGACTTGATTGTGGTTGTGGTCCAGTGCTATCGTTGGCATTCTGTGTGCCAGGTTTCGTTGTTATTTTTGGCACTGAAGCCGATGATGTGGAGCTGTCAACTGAGAGGACTATGCTTCCTTGTTTAAGCTGATGCTTGTTGTATCTGCTGTTTGTTTTATTGATAACTGTTTTCGTGGCATGGGTTGTGTCTTCTTTCCTGTGAAACGTAAATGATGTTGCCTTGTTTCAGAGGTGTCAGACTTGTGTTCACTTGTGTACCATACTCATTCTGTAGATCGATTTGCCTTGAGATCCAGAGCGTGTGCTCGTGATTATGGTTTGGCAGTGTCTCTCTGAATTGTATTTTTCGAGATTTATGTTGTTAAGTGCTATGTGTTAGAATTTCTCGATTTGTTCTTCCCTGCTTCTTCTTGTTAGTTCCTTTAATTTCGAGGATAAAATTTCTTAAAAGAGGGGAGGATGTAATACCCTGGATTCATTCGGATCTATTCAGAGAGCTTTCAGATCACTTTTGTGGGTCCTGAGTTGTATTTTACGATCCATGCGGATTTTTCTCTCGTATAAGTTACAGAACACAGTGGTGAGTTTATTTTTGAGTTCATCGACTCGAGGACGCTACAGTTGCATTGTGCTCTTTGCGAGGATCGTTTAGACTTATTTTTCATATTTTTTGAATTAGTGAATTTTTGGGGAAAAAATTAGATTTTTCAAAAATTAGGAAATTCCTAATTTCCTTTTTCTTTTTAACCCTTTCTCCTTCCTCTCTCTTCCCTTACGATCTCTCACTCTCTCCCTCATTGTTCTCTCTCTTCTCGCCCTCTTTATTCTAGCTGCAGATGGAGGAGGCTCAGGGACGAGGTGGCGACGGCGTGGAACTACTGTGGAGTGTGTTGGCGTGAAGATCGAGATGTGGCATTGGTGCGATCCTGTTTGTGAATTCAAAGCCGACGTGGGTTGTTCGAGCGATGGTTTTCGACATGGATTAGTCGTTTCAACATGCGAGAACTTCGGTGGAGGTAGGAAGATGGATCACCTGCTTCTCTTCTGCGTTCCCTCGTGATTTGGAGCCAAACAGTGCGAGTATGAGTGAGTTTTGTCACATTTGGATGAAATCATGCTTCGGGGGGGGGGGGGGTGTGGCGAGTTCGCCTCACCCCCCGATGGTTCCCAACCAAATTAGTCAACATAAGACACATTTTTTTAACAACCCCTAACCATGATAAAATTACTTTTTCTGAGAATATTTCTTAGTCTGGGAAGAAAAACTTTTCGTTTCTTAAGGAATAAAAACTTTTCAGACACCCATAAAATACCCTAAATGGAAAGAGAAGACAAGAGAAGAGAAGAGAATAGAGAGAAGGAGAACAGGGGGAGTCCTCCAAATGAAGGGACATCCCTACACCACCCCATGGAGAGTGCCTTCACCATGAACACCACTACGGAGAGCTTGAAGGATGGAGCTTTCTTTCATGTCACTACATAGGAAAAGTTTACATAAGTGGAAAGACAGCTTACATTGATTTTCTCACACTAAGGACACTCCCCCCTCTCACTACAAAGGCTTTTCTCTCTTTCTCCCAATTCTCTCTCTTCCTACCATTAGAGGGATCTAGAGATCTTAGAGCATCTAGGTGAAGGCCGAGAAACATTCTCAGCCATCCCAATGAGGACTGAGAAACATTTTTTAGCACCCGGGTAATGGCCAAGAAACATTCTAGGGTGACCTGGTGGGGCCAAGCACATTCTCGTCCATCTAGGTTAGGGCCAAGAAACATTCCCCAACATTGGAGTGATGGTCGAGAAACATTCTCGGGCATCCAAGTGGGGGCCAGGCACATTCTTGGGCATCTAGGTGAGGGCTGAGAAACATTCTCTGATGCCCGGGTGGTAGCCAAGAAAGATTTTTGGGCGCCTGGGTGATGACTGAGAAACATTCCCAGGTGTCTTGGTGATGTCCGACAACCATTCCTGGGCATCCAAGTGGCAGCTGGGTGGGCACATTCTCAGGTGTCCGGGTGATGGGAGAGAATATTCTCTGGGATCTCAATCGGGGTCGTACACATTCAAGAAACATTCTTTGAGATCCCAGGAATGACTGAAAATATTCTTAGGTGTCCCAATGGGCGTCAGTACATTCTCCTTTGAGATCCCAGGAATGACTGAAAATATTCTTAGGTGTCCCAATGGGCGTCAGGTACATTCTTAACCATCCAGGTGATGACTGAGAAACATCCTTGAGCACAATGGCCATGGGTGAACACATTCTCCACAATGTTGTCAAGGCTGTCGCCTAGGTGCTTCCTAGGTGACCAAGCACCTTTGGCAAGGATTGCAAACCCAGATGACTGGCCAAGGCCGATCACAATCCAGATCAGATTGGATCAGCCAGATCAGCCAATCACATGAACTCAGGCCGATCCTAGATCAGCAAATATTTTGAGCTTGCATATGTGTGTGCATTTTAAACATCACTTGTGTGGTCTCATGCACTCTCATGCATTTCATGCTCAAGGGACCCAACACTTCATGACTAGCATGTTTTACACTCTTAATGCATTATCATGTCATGACTTTATGGTATATTAAATGGTATTAGGAGAAGGGCAGATTATGTCTGTCTAGAAACCCACACTATGTATGAGGTGATCTAAGGATCTAAGTTTTTCGCCTAGTACCATGGGTCTTAGTCATTCTCCCATGCATGTTTTTAGTGTCTTGTTTACATACTCAGTGCATTTAGAAAGGGGGAGTAAATAGCATGTATCCATCTGCTCATGTATGATCAAGTTGCCTAAGTTCATTTGAAGTGCATACACACCCCTTTCGTTAGTCTTACCAAGGCCTTTGAAATTCATGCACTAGTTAAGGGGGAGTCATCATAAAAGTACAGGCTGCATCTCTACATACCTTGCTGATTTAAGGATTGAATGCATATTTTCATAGGGAGCTTAATTTGATCTCAGAAATTGCTCTGTTTGAAAACTCTGTGTGCTATCTGCCAGATTGCATTGATGCACAGGACTTGCAGTGTCGACCCAAAAATTGTCTCTTCCATGTTCATACCTTCTGTTTGAGCCCTCTGTGTCGACCCCCCTGACATATCTGCGTCGACGCATCAGGCTATCTGACAATTCATTCTGTTCCTCCAATCCTAATCTTTGAATTGATCAGTGCTCACTTTTGGCTATACATACTCAGGGGAAAAAGTTCATTGCCTATTTTCACTCTCTACCCAAGTGCACTCCATGTATACATCAGCTGCTGTATCATGCTTATCATTCGTTGTGTTCCATATTGGGTCTGAGTTGTATTGTCATATGAACCTCCTTAGTATCCTTGGAGATCTATCACCTACTTCTTCGTGACTGGTTGCTTGCTCCAAATTCCTGGAATGCCTTGAACTCCTGGGAGAATTTATATCTGATTGCTAAAGTTCATTTATCAGAGTAAACCATAAAGAGAAATCTTCTTTTATGGAGTTTTATGACTACACTAAACATGTTAACTGATTGGTTTAAATTTAATGATTTCTTGAGCTTCAAAGTTTAATGATTTTGAAAGTGGTTGCATTCAGTCTTAATGGATCTAAACCATTGTTTCATGTTTTGACATGTTTATGTCTTCTTAAATATGAAAGTTTATTTTAAGTACAAAGGCATCTTTGTTTGAGGAACTTTATTGAGGTGTAAGCATGAAAACTCATAATAAACAGGGACTCTATCTCAGACTTTAGATAGGAGTGCCAAACAGACCCGTTGTATCGGTCAAAACCTGATAAAACTGTGAGATAAGAAATCGCGTCAGTGTAGAAGGGTGCTACTTAAAGTATTGGCGTCTCTATAGAGAGGCGTTAATTCATAATTTCTAATATTTCAGATAATATTAAACAAATTGGCATCTGTCTAAGCAGACGTTATATCTTTGATCTGCGGCCAAGTGAACGGGCATCAATTCATCTTTTTTTTTCATTTTCAATAAATAAAATAAGGATTGGCATCGCTCTTATCAGACGTTGATTCTTCTAAACTACATCCCACGAGACACCGGGTAGGTGCATTCACAGGCACATGTTACTATTCATTTCTTCCATTACTATTCATTAAGGGATGAACAATGTCACTTTCTAACCAAGTAAGATTTTTAGAAACTAAAGACATGGAATTAAAGAGAAAAATACAGGGAATCCAGAAATATGCAGAACACACTTTTTAGATGCATGGTTTCATGGTTATTAAAATTTAAACATGTTGTAATCAATAATCATCCAGGAAAATTGGCGTCATGTGGATATGACGTTAATTAATAGGCGTCCCTTTATTAGGTCGCCAATTCTTGGAATCTGCATCCTACGATCTGGTCGTCAATTCTTCTACATGCAGAGATCTCAAAAACACATGCAAGAGATCAATGGAAATGAGCAGGGAATGCATGCATGATCATGAGAGGTTGATTTCATGCTTCTTAAGAGGTTTAGTCTAGTTAGGAGAAAACCTACCTCGGTTAAGGGAGGACGATGATTGGAGAGAGAGATGCAGAGGAAGATGATGATCGGAAGAAGCCTCGTGCTTCTTCGTGCAATGGCAGCAGCAATAGCAAAACTGTAGTAGCATTGGGACAGCAAGGAGGATGGAGGAAGAAGACTCCGACAGTAGACCTCCTTCGAACGCAGCAGCAATAATGTACTCCTATCGATCGCAAGGGTCATATTTATAGGGCTTGGGAGTTCTACGAATCCGACTAGAAGCGTGGAATCCTATTGGGACTTAGGTTTCTTTCGATGAGCTCAATCCTACTATAAACTCAGTCGCTATCCTAGTTTGATCAAAACCCTAATCCCATGCATGCTTCGAATGCTCTTTTAGGTTTGGGCCTACTTTTGTTTCAAAAGGGGACTTTGGGTTATTACGTGGGTTTTAGTTAAAGCCCACACTCGGTTGAGTGTGGGGTGGACGTAGACCTCTGGATTGAGGTTGAACCACCTTAAAATCCCTTGTCTACTGTGTGATTGCTCTGTGTTTTGAGTTCATCATTGCATTTAGTTCATCGTTCAGTAGAGGAATGTTTAGGATCACATAAGGGTCGATCTAATTGATCTGTTTCTTAAGAGTGTGATTGAGTGCCTCCTTGTCATCCTGTAGTAGCCCGTTTTAATTCCGCACTAGTAGCCGCTGCAGTATGTCATAGTTGGGTGGTTGATCTATTCACCCCCCCTCTAGATCATTCTCTAGGACTCATCATTCCCGACCTTTGCTCATGGCATCCGCAACTTCCAAGGGTCGTCGTGCCTCCAGAGGAGTATCTTCGAGGCCTTGGACATGCCCCCGGATAGCCCATCGGTGTAAACTCACCCTTTGGCAAGACAGGTGACAGCTTGCGACACGTTGACTGGTGCCAAAAATTTGCAAGTGAGCTGGCCCTGCTTGGTCATCCCACCTTGATCTTCATCATGTAATCAAACATTGGCCCCGCGTGTGCAGGGCCAAAGAGCTGGTTTCCGTGGTGCTTAGGCCAGCACCGTGATCTTCTCCTCTATTCTTTCTTCTCTTCTTGGAGCCGGGGATCGCGACTGCTTAGGCACCAAGATTGGTTTGAATTTGATTGGTTTAGGGGCCAATCTCCCTTTTGATTTGGACTTGAAGTGGTCCTTTCTTTGTCGGGCTAGCGCTTGGAAAGAGTTGTGCACTGGTACATTGAAAATCACCCTATCGAGTGTGATCCAGGCTTGTCGGCCATTGAGGAAAACTCGAACCCCTCCAATGAGGATGGACTTGCCCGAGGTAGAGAGCCGACTCCGCAGCACGCCGACATTCTTCTTGGCCGCCCTCCCAGCAGTCGGGGTGCGCCTCTTGTACATGGAAGCGTGGAGGTGAGCGTGGTGGACGTGGCCGGCAACCGCTTCGGTCTTCTTCATTATCACCGTTGCAGCGATGATGAGGTTGTTCTCCTGGACGTCCAGGAGTTCGACGAAGGCCACCCCCAAAAAGTTGGGGAAGCCCACAACAAGAGGAAAGCTACCAAACCAGGTCGGCACAGCAAGATAGCCATGCTCGGTATGGCTGGTGATCACAAGCAGTCCGAAAGTGACTGCCATCTCATTTGTTTGGAATTCAACCCCCTGTAATTTAAAATTGGGGAAATTAGAATTTTAAGAAGAGGCCACAGGGCCCCTAATCTCTATGTCGCTCTCTGTCGCTATCTCTCTCTCTTTGTGTGTCCGTCTCATTTTCTTTCTCTGAAATTTTGGGCGATTATCCTCCTTTTATAGGCACCAGGCAATCAGCGTGTGGTGACCATGTTCCCACCAAAAGTTTCACTTAGATCTGATCCTTCGAGGTTCCACGCGTCAGAATCTCAACACTGTAGCTGTCCACGTGGCAGGATAAGCTGTTCCGTTCTTTGACTCGGATCACATGCCATTAAACTGATACTTTGACTTCCACGTGAGACAAGTTCGCAGGTTGTAAGTACACCCAGCATATGTTCAACCATATGACTGACGTGGCAATATAATAGACAGGAGTGTTAGCTGTTTGATGATATGCGCTGACTACATGCCTCAGGATTCATTATGTGCATGAGCATTTCAACGTGCTAGCACAGACTTCAACATATGAGACAACGTCTGCTAGCATCGACTTTATGCACAAGATAGCACAAGGTCGCATCGAACTTATGCACGGGTCAGAGGACTAGCATCGACCTTATTTAGATACGTTATGCAACTAGCACTAACCTGGGATAAGCACAGACTGGACTGTGCACAGTCCTTCCAAGCGGTCGATACAAATGTGTATCGACCTTAGTGTAGGCACAAGAAAAATGTGCACTGACCTAGTATAGATGCAAGGCAAAAGTGCACAGACTAATTATGCTTGCTATAAACTTTGCACCGACCTTATGCTCATTTATTCAAAAACATGCACCGACTGTATATGTAGTATAAAAGATGTGCACAAACTTCATAAGTGTTCTTACAAAGTTTGCATCGACTTGATATACATGCAGAGTAAATATGCACTGACCTGTACTTACACAACATGCACTGACCTCTGTGTGTGAAGAACAGAAACATGCATTGACCTTTACATACATGAGAAATGAATTTCAGCAACCCTTGCATGCGAATGGCAAAACATGCACCGATCTTATGCGCACTTCTACAGAGACTAGCACTGACCCTTGCATGCAAAGGGTGAAGTATGCACCAACCTTATGTGCATTTCTACAGAGACTAGCGCTGACCCCTTGCATGCAAACAGTGAAGTATGCACCGACCATGTATGCATTGAGCTTATTATGCAAAATGAACACATGCACTATCCTTCTCTATGCAGAAGTGACTTAGTGATGCGGGACGGACACGGGAGACCGACTCTATATGATGCGGACCTCAGACTCTACATGTGGACACGACCAGCAACAAAGGAGAGCTACAACTCAGCAACAAATGTGCAAAGCAGATAATGAAGAAATTTCATCTGCATAAAGAAGAAGAGTACACGATACTTGGGGCATCCCTCGGGATGCATGAAGTCCCACCAAAAAGGGGAAGAAAACAAAAAAGAACTATTGTAGTGGGTGACGGAAGATGTCCTCAAATTTTAAAATCCCCAGGGAGGGATGACAGATTAGCTCCAGCAAACGAGACTCTTCGGCATGTAACTGCATCAGTTTCTCCTCAAAAGAGGCAGCATGCCCTTCTGCCAGCTCCACCTCCTCTATATTCTGGACCTGCTGCTGTTCATTTGATTCCAGCTCTGCCTCGACTCGGGAGAGTTCGGCACGTAGTTCAGCTATCTGAGCCTTCAAGGAAGTCTGGCACTGAATAGAGGTGTTGGCAGCATCTCGCATCTGCTGGGCGGTTCCTCTCAAGGATGCGAGAGTGGTTCAACACTCCGCCCGCTCAAACTTTATGGCCGTCAGCTGATCTGCTACACCATGGCCGATGAACTCCCTTCTGTTCATGTATTTCAGAAGCAAGAGCACTCGATGCGTCCAGTCCTCGATGGGGCAGCCAAAAGCCAATAGTGTGTGAGAGAGGCGCTCCACGAGACTCCTCAATTGCACATAGGTCAGATTTTGACGGGTTGTCACAATCTGTCACAATGTTTCCAGGTATTGCCACACTAGGTCACTTGATGACTATAAACCAAGTGATGGCGTATCGGGGAGATGAAATTCCACGTGGCTGTTGACTGTGGCCCAGATATCATCCTTCGACTCAGAAGACGATGATGGCATGTCTTGTAGGACACCCACACCGAAACTGGTCCCAGTAATTAGTACAGTGGAGGAAGTCTCGATAACGGTAACCTCTCCCCCAACTTCGGACAAGGGCGCCACGCTTTGGGCTTCAACAATGGGGAGTGGTTGGGCACCATCGCTAGCTTGTCCAACTTCCACCGGTGCAGATTCGTAGCAAGCACTAAAGCCGTGGAGACCCCGGTTGCTTCTTCCACAATTTCTCCTACTTCTATTTCGAGAATACCCTCAGCACCCTAGAATGATTCTCTGCTAGTGATGAGTTGCTACTGCTCCAGAGCCACGATCAGCTGGTCAGACCCGACAATCGCTCCCGACACTTCCAAGCCCGTTGTTGTAATATAATCCTTGGGGTACCGTAAGGCTATAGGCCTCAGGATAGGCAGGAATACCGGCGGATCCACACCATTGGGTCTCCCTGTGTGCTCTTCCACTGGCCTTTTCCTCCCCTAGTGGTTTGCTCCCTTTTAAGGGATCTCTGGCCGTCACCTTCGTCCACTTGCCATGAGGGGGAGTCCTTTCTTCTTCCCTGAGAGGCCAAGCCCCCAAACACCACTGTTGGTTTTCGTTCCCCCAATTTCCTCAAACCCCTAGTCCCTAGCCTTCCCTACCCTCAATTGAAGTCCCTCTTGCTAGTTGAACCAAGCCCCCAGACCCCATGGCCTTCTCCCTCTCACTGGCCTTAAACCACCATCAAATGCCTTCGCCAACACACACTAGCCATTCCTTGACCGGCACGCTCTTAGCCTATTGGAGCCTTCTCCGGCACTGCTCCTTCAGCAGTACCCCTCCCCTGAGCTCCCCTTCGGCGGCACACCCTTCTGGTGTCTTTGCCGGTACACTAGCCAACCCTCCAGCGGCATGCACCAACCCTCTCCTCTCTCGTATACCCTCTGATCAGCCTTAGAGAGGCCTCTCTTCCATCGATTTCCTCGGGTTTTTCGATGTTTTATTAAAGGTGTTGCTGTCTTCGGATGCCCACCTCCAATTGTCGGGTTTCGTCACTCCATGTGGGTGCGTTCCCCGTATCTCCCTTACGCCCGGGTCGAGGGGAGATGCTACCGAATTTTTGTCAGAAATAATAATGCATTAAAAGGCCAAAGGAAGCAACAGACAAATGAAACAAATGATAACAAAATGCTCTAACTAAGCTGAAAGAACTAGGGCCAATATGAAGAGAAAGGGGGAATGAACGGAGAATGGTTAAGAGACAGGGAGAGGGAGCCCTCACGGACTTTACAGAAAAATCAATCAAAAAGGGAGGAAGGGAAGAAGAAAAGAAGAAAAGAAAGGTCTTGAAGGGACGAAGAGGAGTGGGCCCTCCAAGTGCTTCCCCGATGCACCCTCCCAATCCTTCCATGGCACGCCTTTAAACCCCTTCACCGGCACGCCTTTAAACCCCTTCGTCGGCACGCCTTTAAACCCTTCCACGGCACGCCTTTAAACCCCTTCGTCGGCACGCCTTTAAACCCCTTTGTCGGCACGCTCTTAAACCCTTCCACGGCATGTCCTTAAACCCCTTCGCCGGCATGCCTTCCCTTATCCTTCGCCAGTACACTCCTTGAGTGGTGCACCCCCCTTTTGCTAAGCCCCCTCGCCGGTACACCCACTTCGTCGGCATACTCCACCCCATTACTCACCGGCATGCTCATGTCTTTCTTCAGTGCACCCATCTCCCTGCAACTCCAACCCCCGTGCATAACCTGCACGGACCTTGTCCCCCTACACGCACTGCCTGCACGGACTTCACTCCCTTTGCAGCTCCAACCCCGTGCACCGCCCTGCATGGACTTTGTTTTCCCCCCTTTGCACGCCGGTACACCTCCTTCGCCGGCATGCCCGTGGCCTTCTCCAATGCACTCATCCCTCATGCGGCTCCAACCCCGTGCAGCTTCAACCTTGTGCAGACCTGCACAGACCCAGCCCGACGGACCCAACCATGCATGAACCTCACCCCCCTACACGAATAAGCCTTGCACAAGCCTTGCATAGACTCTGCGCAGACCTTGCCTCCATTGCATGCGTGTGCACTGACATTGGCCCTCATATGCATGGACCTACATGGACTTCGTCCCCTCGCATGCACCACATGTGCAGTGACCTTACTAGCATGTGCACTGACTCGGCATGCATGTGCCCCGACTTGGCCTACGTGTGCTCTGACTTGGCCTGCATGTGCACTGACCTTGGCAGCATGTGCACCGACCTCACCCCCATGTACACTGACCTTCTTTCAGCCTCTGGCCCCACTTGCATCGACCTTACCCATGCATAGCCCCCACCTACACCGACCTTGGCCTTGTGTGCATGGACCTTGCATGGACTTCACCTAGCATTGTATGGACTTACTCCCAGTTGCATGGAATTCATCCAGCATTGCATGGACTTAACCCCAAACGTGTATGGACTTTGCCCAGCATTGCATGGACTTAACCCCTAACATGCATGGACTTTATCCAGCATCACATGGACCTAACCCCAAACATGCATGGACTTTGCCCAGCATTGCATGGACTTAACCCCTAGCATGCACAGACCCTGCACAGACTTACCCAAGCTTCCACGGACCTTGTTCCTACCTTGTACGCACCTGCACGGACCTTGCATGGACTTAGCCCGAGACTTGCATGAACTTTGTCCAAGCCTACACGGACTTGCATGAACATACATGGACTTACCCAAACCATGCATGGACTCAACCTCGTGCATATGCACGGACCTTGCACTGACCTTAGCCCATGAGCACTGACCTCAGTTTGCATGTGCACTGACCTTAGTCTACATGTGCACTGACTTTAGCCTACGTGCACTGATCTTAGTCTGCAGGTGCACTGACCTTAGTCTGCACATGCACTAACCTTAGTCTGCATGTGCACTGACTTTAGCCCATGTACACTGACCTTGCAAGCATATGCACCGACCTCACCCCCATGTACACTAACTTTGCCTGCATGCATACGGGCCATGCATAGACTTACTCCCAGTTGCGCGGACCTCATCCCAGCCTTGCACGGACTTCATCCCTGCACGAACTAGTCTTGCATCACCCTTAACCTACATACATCATGCATGGACTTCGCCTTAGCTGCATGAACAGCCTACATAGACTTGCCTAAAAAACCTGCATGGACTTCGTCCCTTAACCCTGTGCATATGCACGGACTTGCCCAAAACCTACATGGACTTCGTCTTTTAGCCCCGTGCATATGCACGGACTTGCTTAAAAACTTGCATGGACTTCGCATGCACTTTGCATCCAAAACCTGCACGGACTTGACCCTATGAACATGCATGGACTTCATCCAGCCCAGTTGAAACCTGCACGGGGTTTGTCCTTCACCGGTACACTCCCCAAACCCTCACCGGTGCACCCTCTTCAGCCCTTCGCCGACACAGGCCTTGAAGATCTTCCCCGGCATGCCTGTCCTTGGTCCTTCGCCGTTACACCCTTCCTGCCCTCACCGGTGCACCCTTTTGTGCCCTCGTCGGCACGCTTAATCCCCTACCCTCTCCGGCACACTTCGCCTGTTCCTTTACCGGTACACTAGTTCTGCACTCACTAGTGCACCTTTTAGTGCCTTCGTCGGCATGCCCAGCTCCCAGCCTTTAGCAGTACACTCTGCACTCCTTCGCCGGCACACTCACCAGCGCCCAGCCCTGCACACTCGCCAGTGCCCAACCCGACACACTCCACCCAGATCCCACTCGGCACACCCTGCTCTCCAGCCCTCGCCGGTACACCTGCCCTGCTTCTCCCTGGTACACCTTTTGATGCCCTCGCCGGTATGCTCAACCCCCACCTTCATCGGTACAATCTTCCAGCGCTAAGCCAGGCTTTACCGGCACACCCCTTTCTGGGCCTCTCAACGACCCACTCCTCCACAATAAAATACAAAAAAAATAAGAATGAATGAAATTCCTCAACAAGACAAAAGCCCTCGAGATGGAAATAGGCAAGTCATCTCTGATGCACCTTCATCATCATCAAAATATATCTGTAAATATTGTGATAAGGCTGGTCAAACTCTCAGATAGCTGGAGGGAATAAAAAATAGTGAAAATCCAACTATCATATTTATTCATGCAGCAACCATTATTCTCATTCTTGTTTCCTCCTCCAATATATGGATAGCCACCCTTCCAAAGTCCATCTTTTATTTCCCAACAAGGTTTAGCATTTGCTAAGCAGTCTAAGCAAGTAAATCAACAAGGATGGAGACAGAATATGAATGGCATGATTCCCACATCTCATATGCAAAATCTGGAGGCATCATTTCAGGCACCTAATGAGCACTTTTTTCAGTTGCCATATGGATTCTATGCTCTACCAATATGTTCTATTCAGGGCCCAAGAAATTGTTCCCTAGTTCAATGTAATAATTGTGGCCAGTTTGGACATATCACTGTAAAATGTCATTCCAACTCAAACACTTCATCTCATGAAGCGAACATGGCACTGGCTGGTCTTCAACTTACTTCCCCACTAATTCAGAATGGTATCCCGATTCAGGTGCAACTATCCATCTTACTAAACAGCTAGGTAATCTCTCTAGTCTAAGACCATATTATGGTTCAAATAGAATTGTGGCTACAAATGGTTCCACCTTAACAATAACACACATAGGCTCTGCTAAAGTTGGGTCATTGTCTTTAAAGAATGTCTATGTCATTCTGTCGATTTCAAAAAATCTGATCTCTGTTTGGAAACTCACCAAAGAAAATGACTGCTTATGTGAATTTATGACTGATTGTGTGTTTGTTAATGATCAGAAGATAGGGAAAGTGCAACAGAAGGCCAACTCTAAAGGAGGAATGTATGTGCTTAGTTCAAATGAAGATGACGAGAATAAAACTTTCCTTTGTGATGGTGATAGAGGGCATTCTCTACTTCGACATCCTTTAGAGAAAGTCTAATCTTTTCTTGGCAAGAAAATTTTACTTTACTTTCATGTTTTGTCCTCTTCCTTTGTCACGCCCCAAGCCTTTAATTACAGCGGAAGACTAACTCGAGGAAACATGTACAGTCGGCATGGTAAGCCTCTTGCAAGTAAGAAATAATCAGAGCGCAAGATAATCACACATTAAGATGTAATTGCACAAATATATACTCAAAATTTCATCTTTATTTCATTAATAATCAATATTCAAATACATCAACTATTTCAACGCCCCCGGGTATACCGAGAACAATACCTCAAAGGAGACACCGCAAATTTGTACATCTTCATTGGCGCTGTCTGTGGGAACCTTGACCCAATAAGTACAAAGTCCACTTTTGTTGGGGGAGGGCTAGTGTAGAGACCTAAAAAGGGGACTTAAAAGATGAGTATGTGCCTATAATCAAGACCCAAGTCTTCTCCTTTGAGGGCCCTTTTACCGGTAAAAAAGAATAAAACCTTAACTGTCTCTGGACGTAGCAAGGATAATATCTCAAAGGAGACACCCTAAATTTATATGTCTTCACTAAGTGCTTATAAGGCAGGTGTAGTGTAGTGGACCTGGGGTCACAGGATTAGTCTCACATCAGATGTTGAGAAAGTAACCAAATGCTTATAAGGTAGGTCTTCACCTCTTAACCTAAGAGAGCCCTTTTACAAAGATAAAATCCCCCTTCCGCTCTGTAGATGGCACTTGCAAAGGTAACACCGGCAACTGTGGAGGTGGTGGCTGCGTCAGGGACAGCGATAGGAGGTTTATCCTGCTCACTTCTATGGCCATGGCACTAGTTTGGTTGCTGAAGCTCGCGCCATGTGTGATGGCGTCCGGATTGCTAAGGAAAATGGTCTTTTGATTGTTGGTATTTACACGGATTCTGTGGCCCTGGCTAACTCTTTACTATCAGGGGCTGCACCGTCCTGCAGATGCCTGCACTGGTGGCGTGAAGTGTTTGATTTTGTGTAGTCTTCTGGTGTTTCCGTCACTCATGTGTACCGTGAAGCAAATCAGCTCGCCGATGGCCTAGCCTCTTACGCCTGTCAAGCACGTGTCAATGATGTTTTTCTTTCATCTTCTGATCTCCCCAGGAGCTGCTTCGGGGCCCTTGTACTTGACCGCATTGGTCTCCCCTCTCTCAGATTGCATTAGGATGCCTAGTCTCTTTGTTTCTTCTCAGGGGTATGCCCCGATGCTATTGTAAACTCTCCATTTTTATATTTATATATACTACCAACCTACTAGGTGTGTAGTGGTGGAGTGACCCACTCACCTCCCTCCCTGAGGGGTTGAACGCTCTCCCGCTCCACTATTAGGTATCTTATTAAAAAAAAAAAGAACCATAGTGTTTGTCATCATCAAAATCATAGGGTCACAACAGTATGACCTCAGAAAAAAAATGCCAGACACATCGATATACACCTTGAATTTCTCTCCTTCAATTGGTAAAGCCAAGACTGGGGTAGTAGTCAAGTGATCCTTTTTACAGCTTATGTGGGGTCTTTCTCTTCTCCACCACCGACCACATTTTAGACATTCAAAACCTCAGCATTATCAGTGGGTTGTGGCGGGATTTATCCATCTCACAAGCCATCCTTTCATACCTTTATAGCTCAGCTTGTGTTGGGGGTCCCCTCTTTGGGTCAATAATCATCCTTGAGTGTTGGATGGGGATTAGACTAAAGTTCCTACCCAAGGGGGACATGCCTTCAGCTAGCCGTATATTTGGGAGCCACCCACTCTTCTTTATAGCAGGTGCGTCAGGGTTTCCTTCATAGGTTGAATGCCGGACCGCGGATAAGAAAACACGGGATGAATGGTGCCTCTACCTCAATACATTACCAATTGACAAGTTCGTGATGCGACCAACGGTTCTTCAAGGCACTACTCTCAGATCATCTCGGCGATTGGGCCTAGACCTCTAGCTAGTGGGAAACACTACCTTGGCGAGCTACAATCCACACCGGTGCTTCTTACAAATTGGGCTTCCTCGGACTACGGTTCCAGCACTATCGCACTCTCCCCCCCTTCAAGCTAGGAAGATTGGGATCGAGGAGGATGAATGAGCAGTTCGGAGCGCTCTGACCATGTGGGAGGTCAACCGAGTCCATCCTTTGCAAGCGGAGGTGACAGAAGATGAAGAGGATTATCGAGCTTACGTGAAAGAATTACGCAAGATCTGGCCCCGTGCGGATGGAAAATTGAATGTGATTTAAATTCCATTGAACATGTATTTGAAATCATCGAAGGCATGATGTAAAATGAACCTTGATTGAATGAAATAAGAAATCAATTTGAAGGATGTGGAATGTGATTTCCTTTTAGCTTGATAGATCAATAGAACAGAGTTTTTTGACTAATAAACGGCCCTCCAGTAGACCGCCAAGCCTCACTAATGGTCTGGCAATGGACCGTAAGGGACAGGACTTAGAAAAATTAAGAGTTTTCTGGCTCTCGGGAATGGCATGCTGTCGCGACTTGGACCACTAAGAAGAGTCTAACGGTCTTGCGGAGGACCGCTAGAGATGAGGAATAGAAAATCCTGAGAGTTCAGGTTCTTGGGAGTGGCAAACGGTCCCTATGTGACCGCTAAGGAAGCACAAGCGGTCTAGAAAAAGACCACAAGGGACAAAGGATAGAGGAACCTGCGAATGTTGAATCCTGGGCAATAGAACCTGTGTCTGCACACACTAAAATAAGAAAATAAGTTAGATCCGTTCTTAGGCTCAACCTCAGGGGTATTTGAAGAGAAATTCACCCTGACTCAGGAACGCATGAAGCGACATCCACCTCGCTCCGGGGGGGCATTTAAAGAAGAGTACACCCCGGCCTAGGGGCATTCGAAGAAGAAATATGCACCCCACGGGGGTGTAAAAGCCATGGAGAATACATCCCACTTGGGGGTGCAGAAGTAAAGAGGCTCCCCCCGGACCTAGGGGGGGCAAATGAAGAAAGCCACAACCCAGCTTGGGGGCACATTAAGAGAAGCACACCCCAGTCCAGAGGTGTTGATGAGAAGAGAAAAAAAGAAAGAAAAGAAGAGACACGAGGCAGACGTGGTCTTCACACCTGCCTCTCACACAAAAAAGAGAAGAGAGAGAGAAAGAAGAGTCACGAGGTAGACGTAGGTTTCATACCTACCTTTTCACATGAAGAGAGAAGAGACGAAAAGAAAGAAGGTCCTTAGACAGGCCCGGTCTTTCACCTTCGGCCCTCCGCCATCTGCCTAATAAACCTCTCACATAGTCGGCGTCAGGACCTTTCATCCGAACCGACAAGACACTCTACCGTCAGGGCGTCACACCGATAAGACATTCAGCCAGTGGGGCTTTAAACCGACCAGCATTTCACCGACGGGGCGTTAAACTGACCAACATTCTACTGACGGGATGTTAAACTGACCAGCATTCCGCCGACGGGGCACTAAACTGACCAACATTCCGCCAACGGGGTGCTAAACTGACCAGCATTCCGCGAATGAGGCGTTAAATCGACCAGCATTCCATCGACGGGGTGCTAAATTGACAAGCATTCTGCCGACGGGGTGTTAAACTGACCAGCATTCCACCGACGGGGCCTTAAACTGACTAGCATCTCACCGACGGGACATTAAACCGACTAGCATCCTGCCGACGGGGTGTTAAACTGACTAGCATTCCGCCAACGGGGCGTTAAACTGACTAGCATTCTGCCGACGGGGCGTTGACCTGATAAATATTCAACTATTGGCCCCCATGCCAACGACTATCCATTTATTGGCTCTTGAGCCAATAGCTTTTCAATCATCGACCCTTGTGCCAATAGCTTTTCAATCATCGGCCCCTGTGCCGGTAGCTTTTCAATCATCGGGCCCTGTGCCGACAGCTTTTCAATCATCGGCCCCTGTGCCGATAACTTTTCAATCATCGCCTGTTGGTCCGTTATGTATCATAGCGCACCTGGGCAGGCGCGTTATGGTCTGTGTCCCGTCGGGAGTTGCATGGATTTATTGAGAGTGTACTTACAATTAAATAGTTCAAAAAATTTTCTGCGCATAGCTTCTTCCATTTCCCTAGTTGCTTCGTAGGGCCAAGATTTCTTCCATTGTACTTTAACCATTGGAATAATTTTATTTCGTAGTTGACGTACTTCACGTTCAATTATCTTGATTGGCGTTTGCTCATACGTCATATCCTTCTGAATTTTCAGATTATCATAAGAGATAACATGATACAGATCATAAACATACTTCTTCAACATAGAGATATGGAATACGTCGTGAACTCCTGCTAGTTGTGGAGATAAAGCCAGACGATATGTCACTTCTCCCACTCTTTCCAAAAATTTAAAAGGGCCAATGAATCTGGGTGTGAGTTTGCCTTTAGTACCAAATCTGCGAATACCACGTCCAGGGGAAACCTTGAGAAATACATGCTCTCCTTCCTGAAATTCCAGGTCTCGCCTTCGGTTATCGGCATAAGACTTTTGTCTATCTTGGGCCATTTGAGTCTTTCCCTTATTATCTTCACTTTGTCAGTCGTATCCCGAACAAGGTCAAAATCTTTAAGATATTACAGCCATCGTCTTTGCCTCATATTTAACTCATTCTGAGAGAATAAGTACTTCAAGCTCTTATGGTCTAAATACACAGTAAATCTCTCCCCATAAGATAATGACGCCAAATCTTTAAGGCAAAAATAACTGCAGCCAATTCTAGGTCATGAACAGGATAATTTTATTCATGCCGCTTTAATTGTCTTGAAGCATAACAAATCACCCTACCATCTTGCATAAGCAAACAACCTAGACCAATGCCAGATGCATCAGTATATATTTCAAATTTGCCACCTTCTACAGGCAATGCCAACACAGGTGCAGTGGTGAGATGTTTCTTAAGAGTAAAGAAATTTTCTTCACATTCCTTTGTCCATTCAAAGGAATTTTCTTTTGTAGTAAGTCTTGTTAGAGGTGCTGCGATTTTGGAGAAATCCTTGATAAATCGCCTATAGTATCCAGCTAAAACAATAAAACTTCGAACCTCGAATACGGTGTTTGGTCTGTCCCAATTTTTAACAGCTTCCACCTTAGAGGGATCTACTTTAATACCTTCTTTCGAAATAATATGCCAAGGAAAGAAACTTCTTTTCGCCAAAATTCACATTTGCTTAATTTTGCATAATGTTGGTGTTCTCGTAAAGTTCGCAGAGCAATCCTTAAATGTTCTTCGTGTTCCTCCTTTGTCTTGGAGCCAGCCCCTTGGTGAAGGTGACGATGGCGCCCTTGGTCAAGGCGCCATACTCGGCCAACGGCAGCACATAGAACTTTGCTGACAACTGTCAGCCACTGACGATCACAGGGAACATGCCAACACACTTACCGAGGAGTGAACAAAAACACAAAAGATGCTAGGCTCGAACGCCGCTATGCCGCTAGCCACCGGACATAATTTCCTCGAATCTATCCTTGCTAACACCAATCCATTCTTGATACTCAGGCCCTCAAAATATCCATCTCCTGAGCTGCTGTTGTGTGGACCACCAAGCCAAGAGCCACGACATGAACCAAGATCGACACCTACCCACACTCATCCTCAATCTTGAACTTGCCACTGAACCTTACATCTCACCTACCACCTCACACGGCAAATCCAAGGCAGTGCACAACGGCCTCAAATTCCACAATCTAGGCCACAAATCAAGCCACTGCCACATAATCCTGAACAAAATCTAGGACTAACACAACCTATTCATACACAGAAGTGCAGAACCAAAAACTTACTGGGATAACTCTGCTCGATCCTACCTCAAGATCTGTAAAAATAATTAGGACTGACACATCATTTATGACGCCATAGAGCATGATGAGAAAATTAGGCTCAACAACTAGTAGCTCACCAAGAAGATCCTTCTCTCATCCAAGTACATCTCTCGATCAGAGCACCCACTCTACCACCTCAAACCATTACCTTAACACCTCAGTGGCTAGATAAACCTCAAGCGGGGGTGGCCAAAATGACAATAACACCTCCGAAGCACATTCATGGCCACCTCACTATGAGCAATCCTCGCCAGCCACCCGACCTTGCCGTAAATTCCTCAGACGTAGCACCGCAGACTCACACCTGTCTGTAAACTCTACCCAATGCAGCACCACCGGAGCTGTCACCTCTTGGAAGAAAGCTCTCTATCTTACTCCTCAAGCCCTACGCCGGCACTCCAACAATAACAACCGCCTTTATAGTGCTAAGGCGGTGCACTCTAACTCTATGCCAGCTGTCGACTATGATAGACCTTATGGACTCTAATCCTTGTAATATCTCAAATTCCCATGTACATCCACAACCTCCACTCGGATAGCACCTATAACACCTCAAGATCCAGGTACCGGGATTAACCCAATGCCATTCGAATCCTGGCCTACCACCCACGAGCCGGAGGGCTCAAAAGGGTTAAAAGGAGTGTAGAGGTACATTGAAATTTAAAATAAAATAGATAATTTAATATATTTTATTTTTCTTTTTAACCCCTCCTCACCCTCTCTCTTTTTCTCCCTTACGTCTCTCACTCTCTCCCCCTTCATTACTCTCTTCCTCTCCCTCTCTTCACCATGGGCGGCCGACAGCGATAGGTAGGGGCGAGGCGGTGATGGTGCGAGGGTGAGGACGGTGAGGATGGATCGAGGATCGAGGGACGGTGGCGTGGCAAAGCTCGGTCGCGAGTTCGGGGCGCCGGCGGTGGTTCGAACGGCATTTTCTTGGAGGATTGGTGTCCTCGTTCTGTGGAATCTTCGGTGGAGGTAGGGGGACAGATCCTTAACCCCTATACTTCCTTTCGCGTAAGTTTTATAGGCTGGGGTGAGCCGAGTGGGATTATTTCCACGTTTTGGGATAAAATGCATGTTTTGGGGTGTGAGTGGGATATTGTGTTTTGATCGTATTTTCGGGGTTTAAATGGGCCCTCTCGGTGCCAGAGAGGTTGGGGACTGATTTCCCATTGTTTTCCCTTTCAAATGGGCATGAACGGGGCGTGGAATGGTGTTTTTTGTTGGTTTAGCCGTTTTCACACTCGCGATGGGGTAGCGGTCCTTCCGGGGACCGCTACTAGATGAGGCGGTCTCATGGAGACCGCCAGGGGTCCCCTATGTCAGTTCGAGCCTTGTGGTCGCGTGATGGGCCGCTACTGGGCTTAGCTATCTCGAGGAGACCGCCAGGCTGTGCCTTGCGATCAGGGCATGACCATTTTTTTATTTCGTAGTCGTTCAGGGTCGAAAAAGGTAGGGTAGCGGCCTTGCGACTGACTACCAACCAATGGCTCGCGGTCAAGCCAAGTATCGCCACCCTACTTGGTAGTCTAGGAGGCGACTGCCTGCGTTTCGAATGTCTCCAGGCCTTGCGATCCTGGCTAGACTGCTAGGCTAGGCCTTGCGGTCCGGAGGAGGCCGCCAGGCGCTGTGACGGCCAAGAGAGGACCATCACATGGTTTTCATGTTTGTCGTGTCTATTTCACATTGTGTTGGCCTCCGGTCGACCCGGTTGTGACCCAGTGGTTGACCCTCAGACATGTGAGAGTCATGGACATCCGTGGGTTCTATGCTCGTGTTTTTGGGGGGGTGTCCGGAGGGACCGTGTTATTTCAAGTAACATGCCTGTGAGTCTTGGGGGTCCGGGTGACCCCATGTGTTCCAAGCTTTCGTGTTTGAGTTAAATTGAGTCACTGTGAGTCGGTATGGGTGCGGTGGGTCTTCCCTTCTCCTTCTCTTCTCTTCAATCCGGTGGTGGTCTCTTCTATGGAATGCTTCCTCTCTTCTCTCTTCTTCTCTTTTTTTGGTGGAATGCTTCTTCTCTGTGTGTCTCTCTCTCTTTTCTCATGTCTGCGTCTTCATCTATCTCTCTTTTTTTGTCGGAGAAGAAGGTTTTTTTTTTATACCCCAACTGCACGACGACGTAGGCAAGCCGGTGGAGGCAGGAAAGAGGGCGCATTGATGGTGATCTGACTTCCCTTCATCCCCGTTGACAGAGGAGTAGCTTGCGTGCCTCACTCTCACGTTGCCACGTCAGCCGTCTCACTGCGCGTCAAGAATCCGTAGGGGAGTGGCGTGAGATTTCCCTTGCCGGACGCATTGCTGGGGAAAGCCAGGGCGTGCCGTGGAAGGCGCACAAGGGTGTGCCGCTGAAGAAGATGCATGGGCGTACCGTTGAAGCCTCGTTGGGTGTACCGTTGAAGGGGCGCGAGGGCGTGCCGTGGAAGGCGCACAAGGGTGTGCCGCTAAAGAAGACGCACCAGCGTGCCGTTGAAGCCTCGCTGGGTGTATCACTGAAGGGCCATAAGGGCGTGTCGTGGAAGTGGATTTGGGCTCGTTTGGTGCCCGATTTATGATCCGCTTAGTTCTCTTCGGGACCCACGAGTTGTGAGCCCCCCAGGGGTCGGTTCCTCTTCGCTGTCGTGACTCTGGGAGTGGCTTCACGGTAGTGTACTGTTCATTCAGAGCATCCGGACGGGACATTTTCTCCATAGTCTCTTTAGTTGAAGTTGTCTATTGATGCTGGATTGTTCGGGACACGCGGACGTGTAATTTTACACGTCCATACGTGGGCAGGCCGGTGGAGGCGGGAAAGAGGGTGCATTGATGGGGATTTGACTTCCCCTCGTCCCCGTTGACAGAGGAGTAGCCTGCGTGCCTCACTCTCGTGTTGCCACATAAGCCGTCCTGCTGCGCGCCAAGAATCCGTAGGGGAGTGGCGTGAGATCCTCCCTGTCAGACGGGTCGTGGGGAGAGCATGCCGCTGAGGAATTAGACCATGCCATTGAGAGGCATTTAGGGTGTGCCGGTGAATGGGATGCATGGGTGTGCCGTCGAAGGGTGGAAGAAGCATGCCGTTGAAGGGCACTCGACAGTGTACCATGGGAAGCTTCGCAGGCGTGTCAGGGAAGGTCACTTGAGGGTGCACCGGCGAAGGCCACTGGGGGTGTGCCATTGAATAGCCGCTGGGTGTGCCATTGAATAGGTGTTGGGGCGTGCTGCTGAACAGCCACTAGGGTGTGCCGTTGAACAGCCACTGGGTGTGCCATTGAACAGGCACTGGGGCGTGCTGCTGAAGACGGGCCTTGAGCCAGTTTCGTGCACAAGTTGTGGTTCATTTAATTCTTCTTCGGGGCCCATGGATTACAGGCTTCCCGGGGGTTGGTTTCTCTTCACTGTCGTGACTCCGGAGACGGATTCACGACAGTGTGTTGTTCATTCCGAGAGTTCGGGTGACCCGTCCTCTTCACAGTTTCTTCGGTTGAAGTTATTTGTCGATGTTGGACTGGTCGGGACACGCGGACATGTAATTTTACATGTCCACAAGTGGCCTCTAATCAAGGTATACTCTTAATGTCAAAGGTGTAAATGATCTTTGTAGTTTTTGATCAGAAGCAGATATAGTAGTTTATACTTAGTAACTAGGGGTACCTGCCTCTAACAAAGGTGTACACCTAATGTCAATGGCATAAATGCCACTAGTCTGCTCACTAAGTTCAGTCTCAAATTTAGAAGTAAAAAGTACTGCTGTAACCCTTGGATATCAAAAATCATTTAGTGTCCACTATTTAACTTCAATCCAAATTCAGGTCACATTTCCTTGATTTTCACTGTTTCTGATAGTAGTAGGGTATTGTCCTGACTTAGTCTATTATAGCTATGAGACATAGGTTCATTGCTATAAGAGGAGTCTATAGCCCTATTTCAAGAAGTCAGTACCTTTACTCTACCTTCTATCACTGATAAACCTGTATTTAATCAAGACTGCACATTGATTGATTCTTGTACCTTAAGGGTTGTTCTTAATTTGCTCACTTCTTGAACCGTTGCATAGAATGTTAGTTAGTCTCCTACATCCTCCTTGCATTTCATATTTCTCTTCTCATCCCTTCCTCGTTTTTGCTGATGTCAAAGGGGGAGAAGAATTATTTTTTTCTTGTCAAAGGGGGAGAAGATGTAGATTGATCTCTAAGGGGGAGAAGATGCTGAGGGTTGTTGTTTCTTATCCTTTCTGTTGAAAAGGGGAGAGAATTGCTTGACTTATTGTTTATCTCTTCAAAGGGGGAGAATTGTTCAAGGGGAGAGTGAGAGTCATATTCAGGGGGAGCATTTTGAAGATGCATTAATCTGCACTTACATGCATGACATCTGACTATTGTTGTGCATTCATCTTTTGGATTGCCATGGGTTGCCATCATCAGGTTGCCATGGGTTGTTATCATCAAAAAGGGGGAGATTGTTGGGACTCCTTTGGTTTGACAAGCAACAGCCTTGTGCTGATTGATTTTGATGATTGGCAACAATTGTTTTGATGATAAGCAACAGCATGTATTTTGATGCATTGTAATTTTTCAGATAATCATTCAAGGGTTGATTGCATGCTTTTACTTAATTGTTGTAGAAGACTGAGTCGGTGCATTACTTACTCCAGTTTGCATTGAGTTGGTGCATCCGTAGGTGCTGTAAGAAACTAAGTCCTTTTAGAATTCGTGCATGCTTAAGACTACCTCAGTGCAATAGTTGTCTAGTCTACATTGCGTCAGTGCATACCATAGCTGCAGCACACAACTAAGTCTGAGTAGAGTCTGTGCATTGGTTGCATCTCATGCGTGCAAGTTCTTGCATATACAATTGAGTCGATGCAATCTTAGTCGTTGCAATAGTCGTAGTTGCATCTCATAAGATTAAGTCAGTGCAATGCGTCTAGCGCATCAGTTATGTCCACTCAACACTTATCCTTGCATCTCACTAAGTCGGTGCATATGCTTCAAATGGTGTCTAAGCTAAGTCTATGCATTACATTCATCCTTGCACACACGTAGTCTTAGCAATATTGACCAGGGTTCAACTAAGTCTGTGCATATGCTTGCGCGTATTAATTGAATCTGTGCATGTGTGTGCAAACATCACATTGAGTCTGTGCACATCCAGTTGAACTATCTATTGACTCATTGCAGTCCTTTTAAGTCTTCACTATATGCCTAACTGTCTCGCGCTGATACTTCTGTCTGGCATTTTGACAGATATCTTTTCATGGAGAGTAAGAATGGCACGTGATCCAATATTAGAGGAGGTCCCAGGATCGTGACATGTGGAAAGTAGTAAGCCAGGAGGCTGCCATGTGGCCAAGGCGTTAGGGCGGGAATCGTGGAGAGCACATGCCCTACATATCTGCTGCTCATATAAATAGGAAGCTTCTCCTTTGAGAGAAGACTGATCGAAGCAGAAGAGCAGATTCCCCCCCCCCCAAACCTCATTGTCTTCCTCTCTTCTCCCCTCACTCAGCACGCTTTTTTTTACTCTGTAGATGTAGGTGCGGACAGGCCCTCAGCTCACCCTCTCTTCTTTTTGTTTCTTCCTCTCTCCTCTTCTGCCTGCACACCTCTTCTTCTTTCTTTTTTTATTTCTCACTCAGCTCTTTTGCCAGAGAAGGGAGAAGCATCGAGAGGTCGAGCCAACTGGAGGGAACCAGAGAGATAGCCAGAGGGCAGGAAGCCATTTTTCACCCCAAAGAGACCGTTTCTTCTTCGCCTCGTGGCCCTATTTATAGGGATGAACACAAAGCCCACTTCTTCATTTCTATCGAATGTTGAGGTTATCAAGCTTCTGCAGGACAAAGTAATGTTGCCGGCAAAGAGATGAGGCGTGTCGATAAAGGCTTCCCCCGTTGTTCTTCTTCTCTTTTGAGGACGCCAGGCTCCCACACTCCAGACTATGGTGGCATAACTTTTGAGGACGTCGGGACTTCACCCAATTTACATCCAATTCATTTATTGGGATGCAAATTCATGATGGCACGATGTCATATATAAGATACGGCCCAACCATTACCAATGTTGAAATTTAGCCGCTCGGGCCTGTAGACACGCCAAAATCGATGCTAAGATTAGTAAATCTTATGTCACAACATAATGCCCCAAAGTGGACTTCATTACTGGCTTAATAAGAAGATTTTTCTATTTTTGGATCTTTTTAGAATTCGCGTCTGAGTTAGTGGCCGCCAATTCTTTAATTGGCATCTTTGCGAAGTGATGCAGATGTTTCACCTTAGGTTGACTCAGGTTCCCTTTGTGTCAACTCATAAGAATTGCCGTCTCTTTAAATGGATATTAATTTCATATTTTTTCATTTTTAATGAGAATTTTAAATGGTTGAATTGACGCCTCTTTTTGATGGCCCTAATTAATTAACGCCTATTTGCATGGACGCAAATTTTGATTTTAATTTATTTCTAAACTTTATCTAAGAATTAGTGACGTCTGCACTGGATGCCAATTTTTGTCTGTGTCCTGTTCGATGGCAACTTCCTTTGCATGGCGTTCCTTACAGGATTTGGATCCTTGGCGTTTGGGGGAAGGTGAGCCACGTCGTGAGGAAGTTTCCTTGTTCTAAAACTCATTAGAATTGGGATTTTTACCCTATAAATAGCCCATCAAAGTCATTGGTTTAAGGTTACAAAGGCTTTGAGTTTGTGAATGCTTCTTGGGTGGACCTCGTTCAAAACTTCAACCAAATTGGGAAGGGCCTTATGTAATAAAAGAAGTTTATCCTGGTAATGCTTATAGACTAACTAATGTTGAAGGGGAAGATTTGACTCACCCTTGGAACGGCTTGTGTCTTAAGAAATACTACCCATAACTCAAAACAAAAAAATTAAAAAAATCAAATAAAAATCAAATAAAAATAAAAAAATCTTCAAAATAAAAAAAACAAAACAAAACAAAAAATAACAAAAAAGAAAAGAGAGAAAGCATGTTACATGGGCCATAGAGCCTGAAAAATTTAAAATTTCTAATTCATTCTTTAGTCTTGATAATTTAACTATGGGTCAACACTTACACACACAACGCGCTTAGCTCATAAACTCGAGTGATTCAGAATTCGAGGAAAGTCAAAAGCCAAACTAAGAGTACAAAGACTTTACCTATTCTCTTCTCTTTGGTTCACGAGGGGCAGGTGAGACTCGAGGTAGATCACCAAACCTACCCGCCGCCCTAGTAGGTGGAAGTCACGGCCCAATAGGGGACAATATGCTATAACGCCCAAGTACAATTAGGTCTTCATGTTGAAAAGAAAGAAGAAAAGAAATGCGTAAAAGTTATATCAAATACAAAAGAAAAGCATGTCAAGAGGGTAAAGTCCCCGTGAGGGAAACCCTGGTCGTAAGCATGCATCTCAAAAGATGCAAAAGGTAACAAAATTTTTCTAAGCCAAAGACTGAATCCCAATGGGCAATAGGGTAGGGAAGGGAAGCTTCCCGATCTTCCGAGACCCCTCGTGAACTTCCTCAACTTATTCTTCATTTTCACCTCTATGGTATGTCATAAACTTGAAGGATGGCCAAGACGGACTTAGGAGGATGGATCGCGCAAGATTATGAGTGAAAGTATAAAGTAAATGGCGCGTTGACCTTTTGTTAAGTCATTTAAGAATGGTCAATGAATTTAAAATAATGGATGTGTAAGGTTGTTAGACCTTTGTACCATGCTAACCTAATCCAAAAAAAATAAAAAAATCAAAACAAAAAACAACAACAAAAAAAACAAACAAAAACAAAACAAAAACTTAATTTGTGCCCTACTTAGAGTCGCTATTTAATGAACTAACGTCTCTTTGATCAGTCGCTCTTTATAAAAATAAGAAAAATAAAAAATAACAAATCGACAGTTTTGGGGTCGCTATTTTATTAAACATCACAAACACAATATTTTGCTATTTATCACAGAGTACTTTGCAAACCTTGGACTCTAGACAAGCTCGCAATCATCCCTAAGTGAGGGAAGCGTCGGACATGCACGATTGGGAAACCGATAGCGAGCTAGGGTGGTCAACTCTCTCTCATGTCCAGATCGAGTCACGGGATGGGTCTGGCTCTCTCTCTCACAGTGGTGAATAAAATTATAACAAGCTAAGCTAACCTATCACTTGCAGCGGCATACGAAGGTATACGAGTAAAGTAAAGTGCCAAGAGGGGAGCGGACATGATACCTCCACACTCCGGTCGTGGGGAAGACGACCCTGGCCGAACTCATACTCCCAGTACCACAATTATCAAGAATTACATAAATAAATATTTCTGCCCACTCCATGTAAGGAGGTAAAGGGCTACACGTAGGACCCGAGAGTAGCGGGCTCGGGTTGACGGGCAGCAATTTGGACCGCTCCGGTGGTGGCATGCGCCGGCAACTGTGGGGCCAACGTGCTGGTCGACGGGCCGAGTGGACCGAAAGTGGTATTGCTGCGACGGTGGCTCCTGGAGAGGCGTTCCCTGGGAAGGCGACGGGCTGATTTACCGTGTGGAAGGTGAGTCGGCCGGCCCGGGGGTGGTTGGTGATTGCTGTCCACGAGCTGTTTCGTTGATTCTACAGCGCGCTACCTGACGAGAACGGCTGCTGCAATCAGGCATGACCTCTGATTGACGCAATACTAGTGCCGTTGGAAAGCTATTTCAGAGAGATACGACCTCAGGCTAGAGATGGAATTTATTCTATCTCTATAGTAGCCTTGGGTGATTTTACAACCTGCTGGTTCACAGAACCAGATCTGGCAGGACAGATTTGGACCTACCTGAGAACAAGGGGTGACTGAAGGTAAGGCGATGGATCTGGGTGATGGGATTTTTATTGGAGATAGAGGGGGAAGTAAGGAAGACGTAAATATTTTTTGGGATTTTGGAAAGGTGGTTTGACAGGGGAAATAGATTTTTGATTAGATAGTGGTTGGATCTGGACTGCAGTGGACAGAATTGAAATGGGAGTTTACAGGAATTTTAAGGGGGGGGAAATAATTTTTGAAATTCGTGAAAAAAATTGTGGAGGAGGGTTTTGGTGGGTAGCATACCCAGTCCAAATGTGAGCTCAATCAAAAATGGTTAAGGGGGGCTAAATGGGCATGTGGTGGGTCACTGGAATAGGGATCTGCACAGAAGGCAGATTACTAGGGGTGGAGAGAGAAATGGCAAAAATAGCAAACATAGGTTTTCTCTAGAGGAGGCGGTTTAACATTGCCCTTGCCAGAGGGACCTATTTGAGGTGGATCAACTAGTTTTTCCTGTGGGGCCGGCTCTACCGGTTCGTCTTTCTCATCTGATGGGCCAAAGAGGACGGTGTCAACTCGAACTTGAATCTCAGGAATAAAACCTGGCTTTTCATCTTGGAAGACAATCAACCTTTGGGGGTATGTCAAATTAGAATTCTCCCGATTAGAGGATCCTGGGTGCCTTCCTCGTCCACGACCACGACCTCTGCCACGACCACGGCTTCAGAGCTCCACATTACAATGTCAGTACGTCGCCATAGTGATCTTGTCCCCAGCCACAAGGGCAATAGTGATTTCTCCACTTGGTATTTGTAAACTTTTTAGCGGAGGTATTGACACCATATTGAATGAGAAGTTCTTCAACATTTCTTCTAACTTCTCATGGTGAGTCCTTCATCTTTGTAAAAGATGGAAATCTCCTCTAGGATGAGAAACTTCTCACCCTCTTGTGCTTGCTGATACATTTGGCGGAGCTAATCTTTGAGCCGGGTCTTCCGCTCTAATTCTTCCCATGGAATGTATTTATCAAGGGGAACAACTTTAATGGGCGTAGAAAGAACATGTTTCTCGAGCTCATCAATTAACTTTTGCAGCTTTTGCAGAGAAGTTGGCTCCTTATGGGCTTCCATAGCAGTAGCCTGTTCGGCTTGTTGCTTCAGCCTTCTCTTCAAATTCTTCTTTCTATTCTTCTCTTGCCTTTTAGCTCGCGTTAACTCAATGGGAGAAGGAATATGCATTTTCATAGGAGGCTGCGAAGTGCCCCCAGCATTAGAGCCATTAAACCAACCTTTTCTTTTCGGGGGTATGGGGTGACCATGCTTCTTCGGGGCCACATTGACCCAACCGACTTCTTCTTCATGCACCCGGAATGTGACATTAATTGCTTGACTAATTATTTCGAATGGCAATTCTTGGAATTCGGCCATATAAAGGCCAAAGTTTTGAGGTGTTGACGCCACGTGGGACTTCTTGCTTGTTTGCTTGCTTGCTCTTGATTTGGTCCGAGGCTTAACTCGGGGAGCTCATGCTTGGCTTTGTCCTTTTGGCTTAAGCCGGAGATTAACTTGGGGTTCTTATGTTAAGGATTGCTCTTCTGACTTTGTTCAGCATGTAGCTAGAGGTTTTCTTCATGGGTCTTGCCTTTTCGACTTTGCTCGGCACTTGACTTGAAGTTCTCCTACTGAGGCTTGCGAGAGAAGGAGAGTCACACTCCTAGAGGGGAGGGAGAATTCACTCAAAGTGGATTTCAATTTCTCAAGCATCAAGTTCATCAAATGGAAGGGGGTTGGGTCCTATTTATAGGCACCCAACTCTTTACATGACCAAAATGCCCTTGGCATTTATACAAAAGACCAAAGCTATCCTAACAACCAATATCGGCCCAAACTAGGATACGAAGGCCCAATTAATACAAAACAAGAGAAATTGGACTCATGACCACATGACTCAATAAAGAAAAAATTACATAAATAAGACATGAAAATAAAGATAACATGAGACAATCGCCATCGAGCTTCTTCAAAGATGTGCGGGCGATCCTAGCCATAGGGAGTGATGAGAGATGCCCTCATCAAATCTCCTGGGGTGAGAAGAGCTCGACCCCATCGAGTATGGGTCCACCTGACTGTGGTAGCGCTCCAAAATGTCTGGGTCCAGACATAGCAGGTCCTCTCGGCTCAGCCACATGTCCTCTGTCGGAGGACGGTTCTTCCACCTCACAAGATAGCGTTGGTGCACCCTGTTCCTGGTGACGGTGCTCTGCTCGTCCAATATCATCTTCACTTGCTCGCATCAGTCCCTCTTGCTGAAAGGTGGATTCTCACTGGTGGTGTCTCTTGCAAGGATAGGTATAGGCTCAAGATTGTCACTAGGTTCCACTGCGGGGCCCTTATAGGGTGCTAGATCGGCCACATTGAAAGTGGGATGTAACCCATAGCCCTCCGGTAGGTCCAGCTCATAAGCATTGTTACCAAATCATCTCAGAACTCGAAAAGGTCCAGACCCTCGTGCCCTCAGCTTCGAGGCAGCCTCGGGGAAGAGTCGCTCCGTTCTCACCATCACGGAGTCGCCTACTTAGAATTCTAAGTGGCGCCTGTGAGCATCTACCCGCTTTTTGTAAGCCTCGTTACTCTTCCCTATGTGATTACGAATGTTATCATGCAACTCTTTGATGTGTTGTGTGAAGGACTCGACAGAGATAGACACTCTAGCACATGGGGGAGGGGGAATAAGATCAGAGGACTTCCTAGGTCTATAACCATGGATGACTTCAAATGGACTCTTGCCTATTGACCTATTGACGGAATCATTATAGGCAAATTCAGCTTGGGGTAAGAGAAGATCCCAATTCCTGGGATGGTCCCAACTAAGCAACGAAGTAGATTCCCAAGGCTTCGGTTGACGACCTCAGTTTGGCCATCGATTTGAGGATGGTAGATGATCTGCCTGGTTTGGGTCGAAACCGTCCGGTTTCGGACCGAAATAGGTGAGTTTCGGCCGAAACCGATACGGTTTCGTCTGAAACCATTAAAATAGTATTTTTTATTAGGTTTCGGACCTACTACAGTGAGTAGGTCCGGTTTCGGATCGGTACCGGCCGAAACTGATATGTTTCGGCTGATACTGCCAACCATGCTCCCTCGAGGCTGGCAGACTTTCAGGTCGGGGTAGCGGCTTAGGGAGTTGGTCTTCTCAGCTTGGCCATCCCCGGCATAAGTTGGAGAGACCCCAGCCGATGATCTCATGAGGTTGGGGTGTCTCCAGTGGTAGACGGCCAGCACAGTCAGCTTCTGCTAGGCGAGGAGATTGCTCTACAGCTGGGCACTGTAGTGGAACTTCCGGATTCTCAGGAGGCTTTCCTCTTGTTCGCTGGCACGGGCTCTCTCTCCTAGCCGGTGCAGGGTCAACAATGGCTCCTGCAACGTCCGAGGCGTTCTCGACATTTTCGGAGAGCTCCAGAGGTCGGAGACAACAAAGTTTGACGGCGGCGGCTGTAGTGATGGCAGAGAGGGGGAGGGAGCTCTCAGGGCTTTGTCTATCCTCTCGCTTTTGAGCGATGAGAAGCATGGGCAGGCTCTTTTGGATAGAAGTGGGGGGTGCATCAGGTCATTCAGAAGAGGCTTTCGATGGAGAGAGTTCGGGAGATGAGGTCTTTCCAGAGGGTCCACCAGGCTAGCATGAGATAGGATAGTGGGAGAGCGGGGATTCTTCTAGTGGGGTTGACGGCCAGTGGCACTACCTAGCTCTGTGGCCCCCGCCTTTGGTACTACAGAGAGAGAATCTCTCATTAGTTCAACTTCCTTCTGCTCAGCCTGAGGGTGACCTATTGTCGAAGGTGGAGATTGTTGTGGAATCTCCTTAGGAGGAGGGGTGTTTGAATAGGGAAGGAGAAGGGAGTCTTGGCAAAGAGAAAGTGAAGGAAATCTTAGCTAGGGTGGAGAGTTTCATGGGGGAGCATGTCAAAGAGGTGGCTAGTCTGATCAGAGTGTCCAATGTAGGTGTTGATACAGATGTGTGTCTTTTGCAGAATCCAGAGAAGATGGCAAGCGGATATTGCAAGGCTATGGTAGGAAGAACCAGTAGAAGAGGGGATGTGGAGAGGGAAGTAGAAAGGAAGGAAACAGCGGAGAGCTAGGAGGAGAGAGGGGATGAGCTAATAGTTTGGGAGGAGGGGGGGTGAGGGTGGTTCATCTTCCAAAAAACTAAAAAAGTAACAAAGACAATAAAACTAGGAAAGTCAAGGTTCAAGAGTAGCCTCGTGTGTGCTTGAAGGGCTTAGTTCCCTATGGGGGAGGTTCTACCCTCTTGGTAGAACCTTTTTTTTTTGGTTTCTGCTAATTATGGTCTGTAACCTTCTTCCTTTATTTCAATGAATGGTGGTTTTCACCATCTTCCAAAAAACTAAAAAAGTAACAAAGACAATAAAACTAGGAAAGTCAAGGTTCAAGAGTAGCCTCGTGTGTGTGTGTGTGTGTGTGTGTGTGTGTGTGTGTGAAATCTGAATCTATGTCTGGATAGTGCATGTGAAAGAACATTAGGGCCTGTTGTAGCAGAGGCTTGTTGAAGGGGTATGTGGAGCCTGATCTACCTTTGACCCGGCCTTGCATTGTGGATTGACGTGCGCGGTCAGGTCGCTGAGGGGTTGGGGTGTTGAAGGGGGTCTGAGCCCCCCTAACTGAAAATTTTTAGGGGTCCAAGGAGCAAAGGTGGGCACCTTGGGCTGCCTGGCATGCTTGGTGGCGCCTTGGGACACCTTTTGCAGGCCCAACTAGGCACAGCTGCGCCTACCTCCCAGAAGGATGCCTTCTTGCCTAGGCGCCGCCTAGGCGGGGAAATTGACAACTATGTTGCCATTGTTGTTGAGTCATTTTATTTTTGAGTGAGAGGAACCTCTCCTCTCAGCTCTGGTTTGTACTGTCTCTATTGCATATGGCAAAAAGATTGGTTGTACAACCACAAGTCCCCATCATTGTTGAAAACTCGTAATAGCTGCCACCTTCATCTGCTGCTGTTGCATAATGCTGCCAAAGCAACTAGGACGTGAATTTTATGTTTGTGCTGATGGCCCCTGCCACTGCTGCTCTCCATGTTGTTACTCTTGCATCCTTCTGCCATCACCATCTTCACCACTATCATCAAAATTTGTGCCATCATTGCTTTGTCTTAGATTCATGCAAATTGGGGCATTTGTTATAGAAGTTGAGTGAGCATGACAAGTACATGTGCCCATGAGAGCCGATACATGCATGCAATTGAATGTAAGTCTTCAGATCCAGACCATCCAGACTTGTTAGGCTGAATCTTTTTGACTTAAAGAAGCCAGTCGCCCTCAAAGTCAATTTAGGCTTTTCTTAAGCCCTCCTATAGCCATGTCAATGCCACACTAGCTCTTTCTGATATCAGCATTGTACTAGATATCCTCAGGGGATTTTTTCCTTCAAATTGATCCTAACAAAGCCAAGGCCATCATGGATGTGCCCCCGCCAAAGAACATCATAGAACTTTGAGGATTGATTGGACACTTGCAGTTTATTAGAAGATTTATATCCCAACATTCACAATGGTGCCGTCCATTTTATGAATTGCTAAAGGCAGGGGTCAAGTTTGAATGGAATCAAGAATGTCAAAAGGCTTACGGGGATTTGAATGTTTACTTGCCTAATCCCCTGATTTTTCAGCCTCCTGTCCGTAGGAAACCCCTAACCCTACACATTTATGTTATTGAGGACTCCCTAGGAGCTGTCCTGGTGCAAGTGGACGATGAAGGCAAACAGCGGGTAGCTTATTACTTCTCTAGGTTGTTCAACCTGGCAGAAGCAAAATATATCGCTATGGAGAAGACTTGTGCTGCTGTGGTTTGGGTAGCTCAGAAATTGAAGCACTATTTGCTATCTCACTAGTTTAGGCTGATCTCTAGAATGGACCCGATCTGCTATCTCTTACAAAAACATGTCCTTTCTAGTAGGTTAGCTTGCTGGCAGAGCTTCCTCTCCCAATTTGATATTACATTCGTCGTTCAGAAGGAAATCGAAGGATATGCCATCTTTGAGCATCTCGGCCATCTGCTTATTCCCTACACTAATTCCATTCAAGATGAATTTCCTGATGAGCACCTTACTGTTCATACCCATCATCCCTTCTGGCCTCTACACTTTGACAGTACGCTCAAATCATAAGGCTGAGGGTTAGGTGTCATTCTCCTCACTCTAGAAGCAGTGGCAATTCCTCTTGTGTGTCTGCTCTCCTTTCTTGCCACCAATAACATCGCTGAGTACGAGGCTCTCCTAGCTAGATTGAAGCATACATATCTCAGAGGTGCGCATTATTTGAACTTCATAGGAGACTCTCAGTTGGTGTTGCGCCAAGTTTTGTCCACATACCGCACCCGTGACCCAAAGCTTAAACCATATCAAGATTTGCTCATTCTCTTGGCTAGGCAATTTAGCAAAGATGATTTATATCCATACTCCTTGATCTCAGAATATCCTCGTGGATGCTCTGGCATCACTTGCTTCCTCCTTGTCCTTTCCTCTCAGTTAGAGTACTGAGACTATCGTTGTCCAGAGACTAGATGCTCCTTCTCTTTAGGATCTTGGTTCGATAACCTTAGGAAAACTGTAGAGGTGAAGGCTGAGAAGAAGGATTTGAAGGAAGTTTCTTTGGGAGAATTAGAAGAGATCTTGGCTTATTCTATAAGGATGAGAAGATTACCATGGAAAAGTTAGAAGAAATGATCCAAAGCTTTTCATGCAACATGGTGTCAATCCCACACCCACACAACATAAACTCCTCCTAGGGGGGATGAAGTTATAGCAGTTTAGCCTAAGCGCAAAGCTTCCATGGTGACCTATCAACGCCGATCGGTGGACAACAGTCGATGACATGGTAGGAGATGAGGCTGCGGATGAGGAAGAAAACTCTTGACTGAATCATCCTATTCCATGGAGAAGAGCTAGGCCCCATTCCCAAAGTTGAAGTATAGGGCATTCCCTTTGATTTTTACCCTTCTGATGAACAAGAGGCACCGATAAACTGGGCAAGATAGGACAAACTTGTAGGTCAACCCGGTCCCTTAGGCAAGGACCAACTTGATATACCTCCACATCAGAAGAATCTTTAATTGGCACCATCATTCCAGGAAGAGGCAAGTGACCAAAATGAGGCCGAACGATTCTCCACAAAAGAAAAGTTAAATGGTCTATAAAAGACCGTGGCAGAGATCTTCTCTTGAAAAGACTTGTGCTTGGGCTGATCACAAAATCATTCGAGACATGAAGTAGTTCCCAACAACCGTTATGGTGTGGGAAGCTATCTCTTGGTGCAAAGAACTGAGGTAGGCTCTTGTGAAAATATTCTAGGAACCTGAAATTGACGAAACCCACGTGAATGAATTGCAAGCTTAGGCCTATGAGACATTTGTAGCGAGCACCACATTCTCAGAGAAGGACATGCTGTTGTCCTCTCCATGTCATAATCACCCTCTATACCTGCAGAGGATGATCAATGGTCATGATATACACCGAATCATGGAAGACACTGGTGCGGCAGTCAACATTATGCCTATGAAAACTTTCAAGTCTCTATACCTAATGCCCTATTTACAAAAGGTGAATGTCGTCAAGATCTTAGGGTTTAATCAAACTCTGAAGAAGCTCTTAGAAGAGTTGATGTGGAGCTCATCATGGGTGACTTCACTACCAAAGTGATGTTTTACATCATCAATGTTGATACTAGTTACAAGGTGTTGCTAAGAAGGCCTTGGTCGTATGAAAATTGGGTCATCCCTTTAACTCTACATTAGGGATGTAAATGGATCGCGTTCGGCTCGGGTAGACTAATATCATATTCCATCCATGAAAATATTACAAATATCATACTCTGATATTACCTTATTATTTTCACGAGTATGGGTATGTGTACATCCATCACGGGACAGGAATTTTTAGGTGGTTCGGTCCTCCAGACCTACATCCACCCCACACTCAAACCAGAGTGTGGATTCCTGCTGCATAACCACATTGACGAGGATGAATTAGTGTTAATATGTGATTAGGATTAAATGGATGGATTAGTGGGTGGCTAATGTCAATGGGGTAGTTAGTGTTACATGGGGTTTAATGTGCATGGCTTTGCTTACGGTAATGCATGCACCTTGTGGGTGTTAAAGCATGCGCATGTGTATGTTTATGTTACATAAGTGTGTGCATCTGTGTGTATATGGGTTACTGTGTGTGTGTCAATGTAAAGTGAGAACAGTGGGAGCCTTGCATAACACGGCGTGGGGGGAGATGAGTGGCTAAAATGGCGCGGCAATATATGGGGGTGAAAAATGGCACGACTTTTTTCTTATGTATGTATATATGCATATTGATAAATAGGAGAATCAACGGGTGTGGAGAGGTTTAAAACAGCGTAGGGTGACATGGCACGTGCCAGGTAACTGCAATTACTTCTTTTAAGATTTTGAGTGTAGTTTTAATCCAGCGCGGGTGGGTACCACGCCAGTTTAGACTGCGCTGGGTAATGGTGAGACTTTGTTCATTTTATTTTATTCTATTTTTTTGTTTGTCATTTGTTTTATTATTTATTTATTATTCATTATTTGTTATTATTATTATTTTATTTTCATTCAAAATGTGTTTTATTTTCGGTCTTGCAAATGGTCAAAATGTCCTGGCAAAAATCCGGTAGCATCTCCCCTAGACTCGGAGGGTTGCAGGGGGAAAGTGAAGGTCCGACCTTGATGACAGACTCCTAAATACCGGGAGGCCAAACGGTGACCAGTGGACCCAAATGGACGGAGACCCCCGAGCCTACAATTGGTTTTCATGTGTCCATGGGATATCCGAATCGAGACATTGTTCGCCATTAAGACTGTTCAATATTCACTCGGAGAGTGATCATTTAAAACGGCATGAGAAACAAACCCTTGAGACAGCGTGGTTGCGATCAAACCAGAAATCACCCTGAAGGCGAGGAGAGGATTAAAACGGTGCAACGATGCGAGTCGGATCAAAATCAGCGCGGTACGCATAGCTAAAGGGCTAAAATGGCACCATGGACGTAGGTATAGGGGGAAGGCTTGATACGGCGCGCCCTCATGGGGGCGCGTTGGAATAGGGCGCGCCGATTTAGGGTGCCCCATATTAAGGCGCGCCGGTCATGAGACCGCGTCGGATTAGCCAATGTTTGGGGAATTTAAGATTTTTTTGGTCTATTTTTAGATTTATTAAAATATTTTAAGGGATTTCTGGAGTTGATTGAGCAACTTATTCGCCACGTTGGGGTCCCGGGCCTTCCAAAAATTGAGTCACAAGCTCGCGCGAGGTTCATACTCAAACGCGGTGTTCATTCCGATTAGAATAAATTTATTAAATAAGAATTATTAAATAGTTTATTAACTTTTTCACGTCAAAATTTCAACAGCATCTCCCCATCCCGGAGGATTGTGGGGGAGAAGCGGGGAAGTACTTACGTAGCGGAGTAAACCCATAAGAGCCGGGTGGCCCAACGGTGGCCGACAGACCCAAACAGATAGGAAGACCCCAAGGGCTAGCCTAATAGGGGCACCAAAGTCCGTGGGTTAAAAGTGATGGATGAGGCGACTAATATGAGGAGCGAGAACCCCAAGGGCTAGCCTACAAGGGGCATGCGACTCACAGTCGACACTACATCTGAACAAGGGACGACCGATAGGGAAGGAAAATCCCGAGGGCCAGCCTACGAGGGGCACACATCCCTGGTCACCACAGAGTCCCGTTAAGGACTGTGGATCTAAACTATCGAGCTTAGCCCATATTACTATTCACTTGACGGCCCATGGGAACACTCATCACTTACAGACGGGCCCCTGTTGACCAAATGGCGTTGCTAATGAAGCATTAGGGAATGTTCCCCTCCCCGGTTCATTGGAGCGATGCTATCGAGCAGGCTCACAGGTTCTGAATGCAAGCGAAACGAAAAGAGGAATGTACAGCATTGCACAATAGTCAATGAATTAACAAATCACCAAGCCTAGGTTAGAGCATTGATGCTCACGGGTTAAAGGAATTAACACTCACAGGGGGAGGGGATGATTGGCATGGTGATTAAAGGGATTTGCTGAATCAACGCTTGCAGGTTATTCACCCATTGACCTTTAGGCTGGCGCCGTCCAAACACAGGGATGGCCCCGTTGGTATGGGAAGATCACACATGCTTCGGTGGTAACCCAGATCCCATCTTAGCAATGGTACAGTACGAATGGGGAAATGGAGAAACATCTTCTAAAGGGAATGGGCCGAGGTACATACACGGGTATGCCTCTAACCACGGGATCAACAGAGGGTATCAAGCAGGGCCTGGCCATTGTGCTAACACGACAGACCGAGGGAGAGGGTCATTTATGCAGCCCAGGACGTCCCAGGGCACGTTTGGTGTCGGAGAAAATGGATTCGAGAACCACGTGGACAATGAGAACAATTAGGTGCACAGAATGAGAGAAGAGGGAGAGAGAGATTGCAGCAATCATTCAATCTACAAACACATGTGTGTATTATCATCCTGGGAGCAGGAAGTTGACATATCTTACAAAATCCAGCGCCGGCGTTGTTGCACGGGCACCGTTTCCATTGATTGCAGGCAGACGTTATAGGGGAAGGAGAAGAAGAAGAGATGGTGAAGGGGGAGACGGGCTCATATCATCGCCCCTCCCCCTCTCACTTACATTACAGGAAAGAAGAGAGCTAAAGAGGATCAACGGGGCAAGAAAACCACGATGACCCACCTAAGAAACAATAGAGTAGAACCCTTCTTCTCCGGCGCCAGACGCTTCAGAGGAATAGAGGAGGATGGTAGTGGTGGAGAGACGCTCAAGAAAACCTTCTTCCCCAAGAAACCCCCCTCTCCCAGATTGCTCCTCTCTTCTCTCTTCAATTCCCTTAATTCTTCTACCTTCTGATTGCCTCTCTCTCTCAGGTTGGTCCTCTCTCTTCACTTGGTCGAACCAAGTATTTTCTATATAGGCAAAGCCTAATACGGCGTGGGAAATAGCACGTCGGGAAGAGGCTTCCCCAAGTTTTGGCGAGCTGGATTTAAGGGCGCCAGATTAGGGGCGCGTCGGTGAGGGGCGCGCCGTATTAGCTTTGTTTGCTTGACGCGGGCTAGCCAGTGTGTCCAGGGATGATTTCGGGAGTCACCATTGACCATTCATCTGATTGCGGTCTTGCGAAACCTTGATGGGAAGCTTTGACTAATCTCTCGGGATGACGTACAACCTTTCTTGGAACTTCGTGTAGCTTCGGCTTGAACATGCGGGTTTTCTGCTGGCATGGCCTTCAGCACTGTAATTTGTGCTTTTGGACCAACTTCACTTGTATTTGCAACTTTTGGTTGCTTCTTCGGGGATGGTCCTGAATATATTTCTTTTGTTCGATTTCCGTCATTCTTTTTCTTTATTTCTTTTTATCAAAGATGAGAGCCACCTTGGGGCATCATAGTGTGATATAGGATTACTCAATATAATGTCAAAAATGGTGTGTCTACAAAAATATATTCACTTGCACACCGGGAGCCCTCCTATCTCAAGACCTCCACACTAGATTTTCCTCTAGGGTTAAGCTACAGCTAATCAGGGCAACCGAATTCATTCTCTACAATGCCCACTAATGCCTCTCTCACCACACAATTGAAGAAGCATCTCATCTTCCGCCTATCAAGAAGAGGGAATTAGGCACAAACAGTGATGAAGAGGAGTCCAAAACCATCAAAGGTATATGGCAGATTAGCAACTTCCGACGGCCTGTGAAGTGGATCAAAGAAGACCGAGATCAATGGAAGACTTATGTAATAGCACTTAGGAATTTGAGACCTAAAGTAGCTCAAAAATCGATGTAATTGATTGTCTTTTAATAAATAAAACATTTGATTCCTCTATTGAGCCATTTTCAGTATTTTTAGGCAATAATTTCCTCAAACTTCCATGATTTTGTTCATTTAAAAGAATTCTGTGAAAATTGGTGTCCAACCCAGAAGGCACGATTTCTTGAATCTGCATCAGCTACAAAGACGCCATTTTAATTAACATTTTTAATAAGAAATATTAATTCCAAAATTGGCATCTACCTCATCGACGTGAATTCCTAAATTGACGTCTTTTTACGTGGTTGCGAATTTCAAATCAGCGTCAGGCCCCCTGATGCGAATTCTCTACTAATTTAAACCGCCTTAACCCCCTCATAAACCCTTTCACCTTCTCTCTATTCTCTCTTCTTTCGTTTCACGTTCCCTCTACAACTCTGACCGATAATGACCAACACCAATGATCCCTCTCTCCATCTATTCTCCTTCTCATCTCTCTCATCGGTTATGGCCTCCACGAGCGGCACCAGCGTCAGGAAGCGATGGCGTATGATGGCACCTCCAGTGGTCTTCGTGGAAGTAGGGGAGGACCAGCACGACGAGGAAGAGGAGGCTCGCACGGCGACAGAGGCGCCAGCGGACCCCTGGGCTGGTGGGTCCTTGGAAGATGACGAAGAAGGGTAGGAAGACGATGAAGAAGAAGAGGGTGAAGAAGACGAAGAGGAATAGGATGAAGATGAAGGAGGAGAAGAAGAAGAACAAGGAGGAGGTGCGAGAAGAGGAAGACCTCCCCACCGGCCTCTACGTGGGGGGAACATGGTCCCCGAGCCGAACAAGGTAATCAGCCAAACCTATTGTTATATAGGTGCAGGTTAATTCGGCGCCGAGGAAGCAGCCTTCAGGAGACCTTTTGCATGCCGGAATCAGGGGCGCTGGGGAAGGAGCTTCCGCCAAGCTTTTAGCGTGTCGTAATAGGTGGCGCCAGGTTAAGTGGTCCTGGAATAAGGCGCGCGCTGTATTAGCTTGTCTGCTTGACGTAGGTTAGCCGGTAGGTCTTGGGATGGTTCCGAGAGTCACGGTTGACCGTTCATCTCATTGTAGTCTTGAAAAACTTTGACGAGAAGCCTTGACGAAGCTTTCAGGATGACATACGACCTTTCTTGGAACTTCATGTGTGTTTGGCTTAAACAGGTGGGTTTTCCACTGACGCGGCCTTCAGCACTATGATTCGTGTTGCTGGTTCGGCCTGACTCGTGCTCGAAGCTTCCTTGCGGGGTGGAGTAACACTCGGGATAGTTTCGCCTCGATTGGGTGATCATTCGGCCGCTAATGGACTCAATATGGTGAGAAGCCGCACCCATGCTAGGTGGTCGGGCTCTTCTGCTGACAGAGCCTCTGGTTCCTCGTTCTGAAGGACCGAGGGCATTCTTTCTTCTCAAGATAATCTTTCATTCTTGTGGCGGGCCACCAGGTAGACCATTGTCCTTGGTCAGACAACAGGTGTAGTGTATGCGGCATGACGAAGTCGATGCCAGTTTATTGGCAGGCTTGGTCGCGCTATCGGTTGGTTGTGAATTCACCTCGATTCTCCTGAGGTGAAGTCCCCGCTGATCATATCAGGAGACATAAGGCTCTGGCAACTTGAGAAGGCTTCAACATGTTGATCTCTATCAGCTTCGGTGCTTCAGTGGGTTGTATCATTAGTCTTTGAGGCTTGATCACCGTTGATTATATTTTGAGTGCCAAAAAATACCCCCCAGCCGTGGGTGTTGTGAGCAAGACACGAGTGTAGCAGGACCGACGGATGAGCTTTGTCTAGACTGATTTCCCTTTGCTGACGAAAACTCAGAATGGCCATTAATCCGGCGCGGATGCCAATCCGACACAGTCACCATCGAGGCTAATACGACATGGTCTATTCCAGCGCGCCCTTTGATTTGGGGGTTAAAATGATGCGCCTTAATCTAGCGCGCCTTTTGGCTATGGGGGTGTTAATTCGGCGCACTAATTAGTGCGCCAGATTAACAGAGGAAACCCCCTCTATTTAAGGTTTTTACCCTTCACTCTTTCTTCACCACTATTCATTTGGAAATTTTCTTCCTGTCGAGGTTAAATATGAGAAAACCCTAGACTGGCATGCTTCCACTAAATCGATTAATATGCACAAGATACTCAACCACATTTAGGGCTTTACATAACACTGGAAAGAGGACTCAGAGATAATTTTAACAGTATAGGGCACTTAGGGTTTGGTCTACTATAACCTACCTTAAATGAAGGATGAAAGGGACGATGTTCGCCGGCCGTGCACAAGACACCTCTCCAAGGATCACCAAAATTCTCCCTTGTCCACGCTCCTCGTCAGCCGCCACGACATCCAATCACTTCTAGTCTAGCTAGGGTTTGATTATATAGGGTTAATTGAACTATTGGTGCACCAGTTGGGGAGATAATACCTATTCTGCGGGCGTGCGTGTGAATCACGCTTGACCGGGTTCACCGTCGCCTACACTCCAAAAATACTCTCACTAGAGGTAGGGTTTCTGGGTAGAATCAGAGGGGAAACGATCAGCCAATCAAGGTCATCTGTTTCGGTCCGGTTTGGGCTTAAAAGGCCGCGAATTGGGCTCCAATTAGGCAATTTAAGGTCTAGTTAGGATAAGTGTTGATTTGGGCCTTAATCTGTTAATTCGGCTCACTTAAAATTTTCTTTAGGGTTGGTTGTAGAAGATAATTTGTCTAAGTTTTCTATTCTCTACGTGATTATAATTATTTCAGATTTTTATAAATTGATTGAAATTTTACTTATCATATTTCTCGTGAAATTTCTTATTAATTTCTCTGAATCTTTATTCAACAATATACTGGGGTGCTACACTTGGATTCCTTCACGGCCGCCAAGCAGGTTGTACCAATAAAACCGATAATCACTTTTGAATGCCATGTCACTCTAAAGAAACATGGTGGAATAGCCGTCACGGAATGCTATTTAGCCTCTGTGGGAAAATTTTCATGTGCAATTGGAAGGGCAACCCTTCCATTGTTATCAATTAAGGATTGAGCGCTCTCAATGCAGGTGTCAATTCTTTCTGCCTTGTCATGTCCACAGAACAAGCGACCATCTGTAAGGATGCTTATCCTGTAAATAAAGGCGCCCACTAGGTTGCCAATTCCACCCAAATTTCTGACATGGGTCGTATTGTGTGATTTTAATCGTGATACGTCCCTACCTAAAGTTCTATTCTTGAATTCTATTCAATAAAGATCTACCTTACATTCGTACAAAGTTCATTCCTTTGAAATTCTATATTTGCTATAACTGTAGTGGATGTCAAAAATATACATGACTCGATCATGTCAGGACCCAAAGTCCACCATACCATAAAGGCTATGGCGTTAATTATGCCCTTCCGAAAGAAGGACAACTCTTGATTAATCACCAAAGTAGACTAATGGAATACGTGTAAACAATGTTCATTTTGTGAAGTGGACACATGGTTTAATTGTGCATGCAAGCAAGCAATACGATGATATTCATTTTATCTAACCGATCCTTGGTACGAGGCAGAGAACATAGATCCAAGAATCACCATCATGCATAGTGATATCTTCCAATCGAACAAAATTTGACTTTTTACAAATCACCATTTTATATACCATAGGATCGGGAAATGCAAGCACTTGTACACATGTTTATGCAATTAAATACGAGTGAATACACAGATGGGAGTTGATCTCCTTATTTGGAATCATATACCGAAGTTGGAATTAGTTAAATCAGGAGTAGAAGTCAGTTTTTACTTAATGCAGGATGGTTGAAAATATGTTATCGTGACTTTATTTAACAATTTATTTACATGTTCGTTTGATTTATTTTGGTAGCACCTCCCCTGTCTCGAAGAATATTGGGGAGGGTATAGGAGAATCATCCACGAAATGTTGAGACAATATTCTGATTGACGATCATGCCAGAACGGCACTCTCGTACCCTATAGTGAGTGGGGGATCTGAGGTTCAGTCCCTCAGGCACTCCCGATCCCTTGCAGGGTTGTCAACTGGTAGCTACTTTTTGTTATGGGCCCATGTTCATTATGACGATATACTCATTTTGGCCAATTGAGCAAACCAAGCATGACCACACTCGAACAGGCTCATCTCTTGCCGGGACTATGTATACCAAGAGATGACATTCGTTAATGTGGGGCCATTGTGGCCACGGAGGATAATGAACAAGAGAAAATCCTGAGTAAATAGAAAGCGGAACTGATCCCCGTGTTTTCGAGGGAATTTCGGTAGTGTTTCCCCCTGCCCCGGAATGTATTGGGGGAGATATATAAGAGACCCATCTACAACGAGTTGAGATAGGCTCCATAATAGATAGGCATATCAAAATGATAGTCCAGACCCAATAGTGGGTAGTGAACGCTTTGCTGGTTAATTTTGACCCATTTTGGTACCACGGTGTATACACGAAGGCTTTAAGGAAAGCCGGCACAACCATGGACTGAGGGGCCTGAGAGGATAGGGCCATTGTTTGCCTTTAAGCCAGTCTATATATTATTTCCCCTACGGGGTCATTGAAACTTATGCTATAATGTACTGGACATATATATAACACGCACAAACTCGGAGATAGATTTTGCCTTTTCTTTTTGAGATAACAGTCCGCTACTCTAGAGGGTGACAGCAAACTGCATCACTATCTCTCTCTATATCTATATCCATATATAAGGATTTGTTATAGTCCGTTGCCAAAGCGAGGAGTGCTCTAACTTTAAAGATTTTTAATGCTAAAATCCAACTTTAACGTTCCTATTTTCTCATAATGATTTTCCTTTCTTGATTGCAGGTTCCCCTTAATTATCGCAAATCTCTCTCTCTCTCTCTCTCTCTCACACACACACACACACACACACATACTCCTGAGAGGTTATTTAAGAGTTTTTTTATCATTTTAGCACATACTTATTTCATTGATGTTTAGCTACTTATGCAAAAGATCTATACTGGTACTTACAAAGTGAAGAATGACATGCACCTTATGCATTTCAAACAGTTCAATTTTACCTTACAAAAGTTTCAGCCCAATCTTGGGCAGTGTGTGTAGTAACATGGGCAAAGTTATGCCTATGTCTCTTTTCTCTTTCATCCGGAGGCATATTCAATGCATATCCTATCGAGTTAGCAACTTCTGTAATGTTCCATGGGTTTACGAGTAGTGCTCCAGCACCAAGAGATTGTGCTGCGCCTGCAAACTAAAGGAATGAACAAACTGCATAAGCATATGCATCACAGAAAGAGCTGAAAAGTTCTTAAGATATCATCAGACTACAAGCTACTAAAACATCACAAATGAATAATCTCCAATAATGAAGTCCATGCGTACATGTGGAATTTTGACAGAGCCACCATCTCCTATTACAAGGACCATACATCCTTGGCAGCTGTGGGTCCAGCCCATACTACTTTATTGTCCATTCACCCATGTCAAATTAAAGGTATGAGATTATCGAGTATCCATGGCATATTTGCAGGTGGGAAATATGTTCCGACAGAATTCATTTGGGAATCTATTGATATCCAGAATCCCATGAAACATTCATAGAAATGTGTTTTATTTTCCCCTTGTTCATTTTCTATTTTTTTCCCTTTTGTGTGTGTGTGGTAACCAAAGTCATGCTGCTGCTGCCGCCATCGGCCTGCTGATGCCACCAACTGCAGCAGCCAAGGAACGCAGCAGGTGGCAAGTGGAAGAGAATTGGCCTGGCTGGAAGTGAGAATGTTGCACTCAAAAATTGTTTCAAAACAATTGAATAAAGTGTTGCTATGCAACGTCCGACGAGAAGAAGATTCAAGTATCAAGTACCAAGTCATCAAGTCAAGTCATGAGATATTGGCTATTTAATTCAAGCAAGTAAATACCTATTCCGGGTCACGCAAGTCATGTCATGTCATGTATCAAGTCAAGTACTTATAGAGATTGTAGAATGTCATAAATCAAGCTAGTCATGCACTTTGATGCAATGCCACATCATGTTCATTCACTCCTATGGGCACAAGTACTTTCAGGTGCTCCTCCCATGACCAGATCGGGCCCTATATGCGCAGTTATTGGGTCATATATATTTGTGACATCCACTATACTTTATAGACAATAGAGTTCAAAGGAAGCAAGCTTATTGAAGGAATATTAGGATAGATTTATGGAATAAGGATTCCAAGGATTGAAATATACGTAGGGACAGCTCACGTAAAAATTCAGGACATGCACAAAATCTGGGAAATTGGTGTCCATAATGGTCGTTGTGAAAACAAAATTGGCGTCCACCTTGGTGGTCGCTCATTTAGTGAATAAGGGAAGGCACGAAAAAATTGGCGTCGACGGGGTGAAACGTTCATTTTATTTGGCGTCAACTATTCTGGATGCTAATTCCAAACAGTGACTTGACTCTCATATAAATGCCAGAACAGCGTGCTATGAGGGCTAGTTTGTCATGTTTCTTAAGAGGGACATGACTAGAACTGGTGTGCAGGATTATTAGGGTACAGCCAACTCAGCTGTGTTGAGGGAATCCAAGACTAGCGGAGATTTATAGAGGCCTCAATGAAGAAAGAACCAGTCCAAAGGAAGGAATATCCCGCGGAGGGTTCAATCATCACCGAGAGTTGAGGGGTAAGTGTAAAACAACATGAAACAAGGACTCCATCTACGGATGTGAGATGAGAGTGCCAAGAAACCCATGGTTAAGGGCTAAAACACAGCAAAGAACATGCAACAGGAAATTGGCATCCTTTCTGGCAGGCGCTAATTAAATTGGCATCTATCGCTCATTTATTATTTCTATTCATTTTATCCAAAATTAGCGTCGTTGATGGAAGGTGCCCAATTAATATTTTACAGAATCGAATTTATGATTTCCAGATGATAGCGTCCACAAGCATGGACGTTAATTCAAGATATTTCATTAATAAATTAAGAACTGGCATCTGTATGGTCAATCGCCCATTCTTCTATTCATTAGGGAGATGAACAATATGCCTTTAATGTTTATGGGGAAAATCAGAAAACTAAAAATATGGTCATGTAGAGAAAAGGGGCGTGACAACTTTTCGTGGTATCAGAGCCTAGGATTTTTAGGAAAAACCTAAGTCCAAGGATAGGTTTACTCCTTATGCCCAGTGAGATGGATAGAGCCATGGGCTAAGTTCTATAATGACACCATACCTTGTAATTAAACCTATTAATTATTATGTTTAAATTCCCTTGTAGGATCATGGCCGCTGAAAGAGCACAATCGCCCGAGATGCAGCGCACCGTGCAAGGACTTACGCAGGCGCTACAGCAAGTGGCGCAAGGCAGTGCTCACCGCAGAGCTGGTGACCTTCATAAGGATTTCCACAACATGAATCCACCAAGGTTCACGGGTTCGACTGACCCCGAGGATGCCAAGAACTGGCTAAAAGAAATTGAAAGAATTTTTCGTGTAATGCAATGCACGGACGGAGAAAAGATTTTACTGGCCACATTCCAACTGGAGTGAGACGCTTGATGTTGGTGGGAGTCTGTAGAAGCAACATTGCCCGATGACCACATCGCATGGGCAGAATTTGTGGAACATTTCAATGACAAATGCTTTTCCGACCGCATTCAAGAAAAGAAGGCCGTGAAATTTACCGCACTAAAACAACGAGCCTTGAAAGTGGCCAAGTATGAGGCCCAATTCTCAAGACTGTCTCGATATGCACCCCACTTGGTGTGTACGAAAAAGATGAAGATAAGAAGGTTCCTTAATGAGCTTCAGCCCCAATACATCACACAACTTGCGCTGATGGACATCCAAGTCTATTCAGAAGTGGTTCGGCGTGCCCAGTTGCTAGAAGACGCCACTGAATTCTCTGAAAGGATTAGAGGTAGGGACAAGAAGGAACATGTCACAAGCCCAGGAAATTTCAAAGCATCATTCAACAAGAAGCGGTCTTACAACGGAGGGGAGTTCTCCAAAGAAAAGAGATTCTAGAAGATTGACAAGCCATTCTCCACCATCACTACACCTTCTAAGGAAGTGTGTAAATACAGTGACAAGGCTGGCCACAAGACCGAGGAATGCTGGAGGAAGCTCGGAGCCTATCTCCGATGCGGGAGTTGAGAACATCAAATTCCCGATTGCCCATTGATGAAGGAGCAAGCCACTAAGGACGAGAAGGATCCGGCGAAGAAACAAGGCCGTCTACAAGCTCTCCACGAGACGGAACCAACTGAAGGTGGAATTATGGAAGGTACACTAACCATTTGCTCTAAGACTGCTAAAGTTTTATTTGATATCGGAGCAACTCATTCATTTGCTCCACCCCTGTTAATACGGCACGCAAATGGGCGCGCCGTTTTAACACCCTCTGGCCAAATTTACGCTCCGGTTTAATCGGCGTCGTTTTAGCCTGTTGAGCAAAGGTGTGTCGTTTTAGGCGGTGCCATTTCAACAACGAAAGCGAGGGCACGTCATATTAAACAATGCCGTTTTAGCCCCCGACTACGCCGGATTAGCATCCGCATCGGGAGCAAGGCCGTTTCGAGCTTCTGTCAGCATAGGGGATCAATCCAGACGAAGCTCATCCGTTGCTCCTGCTACTCTCGTGCCTTGCTCGCAACACCCATGGCTGGGGGGCATTTGTTGGCACTCAAAATATGAGTAATGGTGATCAAGCCAAAAAGACGAATGATATGGCCCACTGAAGCACAGAAGCCGATGAAGATCAACATATTGAAGTCTTCTCAAGTTGCCAGAGCCTCGAGTCGCCTGGAATGAACACCGGGGACTTCGCCTCAGGAGAATCGAGATGAATTCACAACCAACCGATAGTGCGACCAAGGCTACCCAATGAACCAGCACTGACTCCATCAGGCCGCATACACTACACCCATCGTCCGACCAAGGACAATGGTCCACCCAGTGGCCCGCCACCTGAATGAAAGATTTTCCTGAGGAAGAAGAATGCCATCGGCCCTTAATAACAAGGAACTAGAGGCTCTGTTAGCAGAAGACCCTGATTACCCGACACAGGAGCGGCTTCTCGCCATATTGGGTCCGTTAGGGGCCGAATGATCCCCCAGTCGAGGCAAAATTATCCCGGGTGTTATTCCACCCCACAAGGAAGCTTTGAGAGCCGACGAAGCCGAGTCGGGAGCATGGATCACAGTGCCGAGTGCCGTGTCAGTGAAGGACCCACACCCTCAAGCCGAACATACACAAAACTCTAACAGAGGTCGCACGTCGTACCGAGAGCTTTGTCAACCTCCCGTCAAGGTTTTTTTTCGAGAACTGCAATAGGAGAAATGATCAACAGTGACCTCCGAAACCATCCTCGGACCCGTCGATTATCCCCCGACAAAAGAACAAGGTTAATATAGTGCCCCACTTAACCAGTGCCCCCCCTAAAATGGTGCCATCAAAATCGACGTGCAAATTCATCCCCTGGAAGGCCTTAAAATGGTGCCACTCTCCCCGGCACGCTCCTCACGACGTCGCATTAACCTGTGGTTATATAAGCAATACTTGGTTTGACCAAGTGAAGATATACAAAGAAGAGGGGAGATTCCTTGGTGTTTTGATACTCTACAATATATCACTAGTGTTCGTTTTGCTCAAACGCTTCAACACAAGATTTGTCTTTTTGAAATCACTCCCATACATGCTTTTTGATTCACTCTCCATGTTATCCCCAATTCCTAACCTCGCTTCTCTGCCTTTGAGGAGTGGACCCTTCAGCCATAGCACCCACCTTCCTCAATTGGAGATATTGGCACTTCAGCATGGTTCACCTCTTGGAAGCATCACCCTGCCCTGTTTCCACTCCTCTCAAAGAAAAATTGAATGATAAACCAGAAGATCCTACACTCCCATCTTGTACCCATTACTACTCCATGGCAGTGCTTCAGAGATTCGCCCTCTCATCCTCATCAAATGTTGTCAATATCTTCCAATATACAATCTCAGATGTACAATCCATGAGACACAATGACAAAATGATCCAAGATCCTGATGATATGATCTGCGGGATAAACATAACTCCATATCATATTACTTCAAAAGTATTAAAAACAACTAAGGATCCACAAATGAATCATGATCTTTTTCCGATCTAACTTGCTGAATAAGTCATGATTCAATACTGATCTTGACAGAAGCAATGACTTTGAGCAAGAGAAAGGCCCTCATTTTCAGCTTTTTTACTGAGATTTTATTTCACAAACTATTTTCCTTTTTCCCCTGCAGTGTGGAGTAAGGAGGTGAGTCATTCAATAGTGGTCAAGTTCACTTTGCATTAAAGACAGCAAGGGAAGGGGTGAAAGCTTAGGTTTTGGGAGAGAATGGTGAGATTTCCCAAGGCAAGGTAGATCAGCTAAGGGTCAATAGTCTCAGCCATGCCAACTGGCCTAACTTACAACCATAGCAAGAAGTTAACGGGGGAATCAGACATACAGCCATAAAATGCAACAAAAGGGAAACATCATACACGGTTATCTAGCACACTCTATCCCCTGTTGACAAGAAAATGAAGCATTCATGTCAATTTGGCAAACGCAAGGCAAAAAATCAGATAGATCATCAGAACATAGAGCATATCACAGACATACATGCCTAAGATAGAATCGATGGCAAGGGATTCGATAGCTGATAGCCAACGGACCAGAGAGCAAATTTTGGCACATGTATCCCTTGATGAAGTCGTATGTCTGCATGGTCTCCCATAAACCATAGTGTTTGACCGAGATGTCCGGTTCACTAGTTACTTTTGGAAGACACTTTGGCACCTAGTTGGCACCAAACTGAAATTTTTCAAGCAAAAGCAAGATGAACAGCACAACAATAGAAGAGGGAGTAGCAATAACAATAACGACGGTAGAAGGAATAGTCGTAAAACCCTCGATAGTCACTGGAACCACGGCTCAAAGCTACTCCTAACAGTGCCAGAAACACACTCCGATCTCACTGTCGGGGGACCACCAGACTGACGAGAAAACTCTGACTACGCTGCTAGAAGAAACGCCAAGAGACCACTATTGTGGAGGTCTATCCTCCGAGACGAAGGCCCATCCCAAGACCATGGGGCCTGGGAGAACAGTCACGACCTCGCCATCGTGAACCTTACACAGTTTGGGGAAAACCCTCGATAATCACTACCAAAAACTCTAGACCTTTATATCGAGGAATACACGTGAAACCACGTCTCACAGATGGGAAACATAAACCTCGAGTCACAAGAGTCTCGTCACGTGACAGGAGTACTACTCACTATAGCAAGGTCGGAAGCATCCCCTAACATCTTAGTCCGCACCTCAGGTGTCTCCCTACTCTCCCCAGGCAGAAACTAAGACACCGTAACAATAACCACTGAATAAGGGACTAGTCAAGGCTGTGCTCGTCAGCACTCGTCCATAGTCCCCAACCATGTATGCACAAATTGACTGACTATACAAAGTCAGGTCCTTTAGCTGACTTTCCTTTAGGCTAGAACTCGAGCCGCTGCAGGGGAGGCCGTATGGCAACAAGCCTAAAAACTGTCTTACTCGAGTGTAGCTCTCCGCCTACTCCCAAGCGGGTCGGCACACGCGTGCCCAGGCAAGCTATGCCTAGTGGGGCCCACTAAGATGACGACTCTCAATGGAAACCATCGAATAAAAAATAGGCTATGTACAAGCCTGTCGTAATTAGCTTGCAAAATGGGTGGCGCGATGCCAGCAAACTCTAGGCAGTCTACTAGACCTATTAAACACAACGGCCTTTAAGTCACAAGACTCGGGGTCAAGGCCGTCGTGCAGGATCGCTCCATGTCGTCAATCTAGCCTATCCTAGGTTAGAAACCATGGTAACATAATTATTAGGGCGGCTCACTACTGCCAACCCTAATCCCTTCGAAAGGGAGTGAAGAAACCCTGCAGCCCCAGGCTGGGTTATTGAACTCGCAATCCACAGGCCATACGCATGGCCCACACGGAAATCGCTTCCTGATAAAGCGATCGACTTACGGGAATGACCCTCCACACTCAGGCCGATGCACGGGGACTAGATTTAGCGAATACATGGAAGCTCAAAACACAAGATGGTCACCTAAACCCTTAAAATGTATGGGCATGCTAATCAAGATAACACGATACCACTAGACAACCAAAAACATGGTCACGATCCCCACGGGGTGTCTGGGACAACCACAGGGCCAAAGGTCAACCAATGGGTTACAACCGGGTCGACCGAGGCCAAAACAGGCCAAGCAGGGCATTTCGATCGACCAATGGCCTTGGGTCAGTCGACCAATTGCAATTGGTCGACCAAAACAATGATTGGCTGAAACCAACCCTGATCGGTCGACTCTGCATCGACCTCCCCTGCAAGGATCAATCGATCGATCCTCATGGGTCGATTGATCGAACTCTACAGAATTCCCCCCCTCATGCCAGCCGTTCGGTCGACTAATGCCAACCCATTAGTCAACCGACAATGGCAGAAATGTGACCGGACTCAACCCCGAAGTCTGGTTCCAAGCCCACTCGACCGCGGGTCGAGGGGAAAACATAGGGGACCATCCCCTAGGTCTCAAAACACTAAAAGGCATGTAAACAAATGGAAAAATGACATTCGATCCGACGAACTTATTGCATGCTCTAAAACATGGTTTTTCACCCCTGACGAGGAATAAATCCACTCTCGGCTCACCACGGCCTACCAAATCCACAAGAAATGAAATACACAAGTCTGGGAACCATCCCCCAACCTCCACCAAAGATTTCACGTGCCGTGGATGTCAATCCATCGGGAAAAGACCGTTAAAATATTGTCGGTTCACGAACTCGCAACGAGCTCCACCGCATGCCACTGCCCCTCGATCCACACCTCGTCCTCACTGATCTTCACCTACGTCGCCTCCGCCTCACCCCCACCTCACTCCGTCGGCTGCTGGAGAAGGGAGGGGAGAATGTGAGAATGTGAGAGGGGAGAGGGAGAGAAATGAGAGTGAGGGAGAGAGAGGATGGGGTGGGGGTTATAAATAGAAAAAAAATGGGATTTAAAAATTCCAAAAAATATAAAAATTGTGAAAAATCATTCCCACGATCCTTAGAAGACGCACAACACGCTTGCAATGTCCTAGAGCCCGACAACGCGTCGTTTCACCGTATACACGGTTCTGAATGCTCGATAGGCAAAAATTCACGTAAACTATAAAACTCACTCCGAGATCCACAAAGGCGCTCCGAAACCCATGGATTCAAATCCGGGAAATCCAGGGTGTTACACAGGCTGCCTTACCATGGTGAACGTAGAACAGTCTACCAATTTGCCCAATTGGTTGACTGATTCTGGCGATGCACCTACATAAACTCCACCATGGGAGCATTAACCACTCTCCACTCAACCCATTTGAGGGGAAAACTTGAGGAAACCATTCCCCAACCTCCAACCCATCGAGAGGATGCATTTAAACCCCCAAAAATGGCTCAAATCAGTGAAATTGATTCTCACCCAAAAACATGCTCAGACTATCCGAAAACATAATGAAATTTCATCTCAACCATATCACAGCCCTAACTCACATGGAAACATGCAAAAAGCAAGGTGGAATCATTCCCCACCATCCATTCTATCAACACTATGAAATTAACTATGAAACACCACCAGAATCGACGAGAATCGCCAGTCACCCCAAACATTCATTTTAACCCCGGCATAGAAAGGAACCCGCTCTAACTCACCAAATCGGCACAAAACTAGAGATAATCCATATTCAAGGGCTAGGGATCCATCTCCCTACCTCTCACGATGATTTCACATGCCGAGAATGCCGGTTCCATACAAAAAAGCTCCTTGAACCACTACCGGATTCTTGAATCCACGAGCAAAGCTCACCGTGCGACCACCTTCATTCCTCACTCCTATCCTTGTCACTCACCACCTCGTGTCACCTGTAGCCTCACTCACTGCGTCCTCCATCGGTCGCCCAGAGAATGGGTGGAGAGAAGCGAGAGGAGAGAGGGGGGTTAATGTTAGGTCCCTTGGGTGTCAATGGATCTAGAAGGGGGGTTGAATAGATACGTAACAAAACTTTGCCCACTTAAAATATTAGCCTAATTAAAACACAATCTACAACTTGATATGTAAATGTTAATCTATCCAATATAGATTGGTTTAAGTAGAAATAGTTCTAGGCTATAGAAGAAGACACTCATGCACAAGGAGCCAACAAGTAGCTGTATGGGAGGAGGCTGAGGTCGACGCACCAAAGTAGTGAGGTCGACACAACCTCTCTATGAGTTGGTCGTTAGACAGATTAGCTGCTCATCAGACCCCTAGAGTGTGTGTGAACATAATAACTTACCTAGGGCCTGGGTGGACTCCCTAGTGTCAGTGTGCAAGGGTGCAGCAAGCAACTAACAGAATGCAAAGATAGTGAGGCAGACACGGTGTGCAGAATCGAATGTTAAAGTGTGCAATGGACAAACACTCAGATTTGAATATGTTGAAGCTGGCACACGAACTTGTCAATGGGGAAAGAAGACATGGAACAATCACACAAGTCACAACCCACTGCATTGGAATTTTTATGGTGGTTTAGTTACAAATCGACAACCTACGTCCACCCCTCACCAAACTCGACGCGGCTTTACCACATGAGGACAAGGTCCTTATCACACACTTTTTCTAAATGAACGAGGCCATGGATGACTCTAGGGGTAATGCACAATTTGTGCTAGTTCCGCCAATACTATCCGGCCCTATTTCTATTGATATTGAAAAATATATTTACAGTTATGGCACGGGGCATACCCCTGAGAATGTAACAAAAGATGAAAAAGAACAACCAAAAATAATGTGCATCAACTCCTCCAACTAGGGAGACCAGCAACGTCTACAGTAGCACATCCCCGGGCTTTGCTTGGGAGTTCTTTCCAACACTTGAAATCCTGATTAATTCGAGTATAACAAGCTATTGATGCAAGGGCGTCCGCTACAGTGTTCCCTTCCCTGTAGGTATGCTATAATTTCCAACTATTCCTCTTGATTATATCTTTGATATCATCCCACCATTTAACTATCCTCCACGGAGGATGGTCACTAGATTGAATCATGGTAATGAGCGCTTTGGAATCTGAATATATGGCAGCTACAGGAAGTCCACTCCTCTCCAAAATCCTCATCCCCTCTAGCAGAGCTCTGGCCTCAGCCACCATATTACTCCCCACTCCATAGTAATAAGAGAAGCCATGAATAAGTTCCCCACTACTGCCCCTGATGCATCCGCCACCACCTGCATGGCCTGGATTACCTTTGGCAGCCCCATCCACATTTAAAACATATCCTGAACTTGGGCAGCACCATTTAATGAGCTTGGGTGGTTTCTCAATGCATCTGTAGGAGAGCTTATAATGATTCATCACACACCTTTCATTCACTGCAGGAGACTTACTGAAGCAAACCTTAGTTAAAGAGAATTCAACCTATCTCAAGATCTGCTGTTGCATCACTCTTATTGAAGGACCCTTGTCCTCAAACTTGAGTTTACATCTGGCCTTCCAAACCTCCCATAAAATGTGCAGCATGGTAAGTATGGCTGCAAAGCCATAAGGAGATTTAATATCAGCAGAGTAGATAACATCCCAACAAAAATCGATTACTGAATTGGAAACTCTGCATCGAGAATCAAAAAGTGACCTAAAGAACCTCCACAGGGGTTTTGCCATTTGACTATCAAGAAAAAGGTGGTTGAGGCTCTCTTCCTGATTGTTACTGTTGCAACAAGCACACTTAGATGGAAGATTGGTTCCACTGCTCTTAATGTTGCAGTCAACCGGAACAGCAAGATGTAGTATCCGCCAGCAAAACATAGAGGTTCTCGGTGGGAAATATGCTCCCCAAATCTTCTTCAGAGGCATTCTGCTATTACCTTTAGGTCGGACTGCATTATAAGCAGATTTACTTGAAAAAGTGCCATCTATATTGACAGCCCAGACACACTTGTCTGGTTTCTGTCGCAGCTGCAATCCACTAATGTTGTGAGCATTGAACGATGGAATGTAAGTCCAAACCGGGTGATTTGGATTTGAAACTGCTTCCCTCAGAGTAACCTTTGGAATATTAACATGAGGAGCCAGAGGAGTTCCACACCAGTTATCCTTCAACATATCAATTGAGTTTCCATCCATAGGAATCCATTGGGTATTGGACAACACAAGTTGCTTGGCCTTACTGTAGACATCCTTTCGAACACCAGCAGGGAAAGGCCTCTCAAGAGTGCTAAGATGTCCCTTAACATATTTGGAAGAAGCAAACTGAGACTAGAAGGATGTGCCGTTAAGAATTCTCCAGATCTGTTTGGCAACCATTGTAACTTGAATATGTTGAAGACTTCTAATGCCAAGACCACCTTCTTCTATCGGTTTGGTGATATTGGACTAAGAAACCCAATGGCGCTTTGGACCATCTTTGCCACTCTAGAAAAAATTAGCACACAGCTTATTAATAATACCAATAAGAGTTGCTGGTAAATAAGATGCACTAGCAGTGTAAATGGGGATAGATTGGAGCACTGAATTTATAAGACACCTTCTGCCAGCTTGAGAGAGGAATTTTGATTGCCAACTCTCTAACCTGGTGTAAATTTTATCCAACAGGTATTTGTAGTGGGAAACTTTTTTCCTTCCTTCAAAGAGAGGTACCCCAAGTAAGAATCTAGGCCACTCCTGTGCTGGAAGCTTGTGTTGTCCGAAATTCTCTTTATATGCAGGTGAGGCTTTGTGTGATACAATAAAGCTACTTTTGCTGATGTTCACTTTCTGACCAGAGGATTCCTCATATTCCCTTATGAATGCTAACAGGCCTCTGATGTTTTTTGACATGCCATTTAGAAAAACCAGAGTATCATCAGCATACAACAAATGGGTGATATGCTGATAACCACGAGGCACATGGTAGTGTTGGACCTTCCTACTATTAAATAGCCTAGCTATACCACTACTTAGTGCTTCTTCTGCAATGATAAACAATGCTGGGGCCAAAGGGTCCCCCTATCTGACCCCCCTAGTAGATTTGAAATATCCAGTTGGGGATCCATTATATAGAACAGAGAACCAGCAGTTACATAACATCATGGAAATCATTGAACAAAATCTGTTTGAGAAGCCAAAGGCTTTCATAACAGCTAGCAAGAAATCTCACTCCAATCTATCATATGCTTTAGCCATATCTAATTTGAGAATAATATTGTTGCCCCTTGTTTTCCTGCCTAAATCTTTCATCATTTCTGAGGCTAGAGAAATTGTGTCTACAATATTTCTCCCTTTAACAAAAGCCCCTTGATTATCAGATATAATATGTGGAAGGATATCCACCATCCTATTGCTAATTATCCTGGATATGATTTTATAAGTGAAGTTGTAGAGGCTAATCGGCCTCAGGTCAGTGAATGTGCTAGGGGAGACCACTTTGGGGATCATAGCAATAAGGGAAGATGTAGTTCCTTTCGACAATGGAAGACCGCTGAAAAAGCCCTATACTACTTGGATAACATCTGCAGAGATAATGTCCCAACATGAAGTAAAGAATTTTCCCGTATAACCATCTGGACTTGGGGCACTGTCTGGGGAAAGTGAATAAACAGTATTTTTAATTTCCTCCTCCTCAGGCATCACTGTAAGATTATTGTTTTCCTCTGCTAAGATAAGGCAGGGGATGTTTTCCAATACTTCAAGCTTTATTTGATGTTCAGCAGAAGTAAATTGGTTTTGAAAAAACTCCACTGCTTTGTCTTTCAATACCGACTCCTCCTCACACCAGTCACCAGTATCAAGTTTTAGTCTGTGCATAGACATTCTTGATCTCCTTTGTATAACATGGAGGTGGTAGAATTTAGTGTTGCGATCCCCTAGCTACAACCAATTGACTCTAGCTTTCTGCCCCAGTAGATTTCCTCCAGATGAAGACACCTTCTTAGATCAGCTTGTGCAATTTGAAGGGCTAATCTGTTAACCTCATTAGGGTCTTCATCAAAAATAGATTCAGCCGGCTTCACCTCCTCCTCTATTTTAGCTTTCCTTTCAAAGATGTTGCCAAAATGTTCCTTGTTCCATTGCTTAATCACAGGTTTAATTGTTTTGTTTATGCTGTAGAATATAGAATGGATTGTGGTGGTCCAGAGAGACAACAGCCCAAGCATCCCTTACAACAATTTTAAAATTCTCATCCTCGAGCCACATGTGTTGGAAAACAAATCTGCTAGGGCCAGAAGTTAGCTGAGGATGATAGATAAGCATCGGTGAATGGTCAGAAGGTTCTCTCATCAGATGTTTGGCAATAATTGCAGGAGCTTTTTCTGTCCAACTATCATTTATCAAGACTCTATCCAACCTAGCCTTAATATTCCTCACCCCAATCTGATTGATAGACCATGTGTAAGGGTTGCCCACATATCTAGCATCCATAAGCCTGGATTCGACCCGAGCTTGCCATAGTACTACGTTCTCTTTTGATCATTGCGTGCGAGTTTGGTTTTAAGATTGTTAGCGCGTGTGTAATAACGACATACATTTCCGCATTACCAGTCGGCTCCGCCACCTTGGTGACACCGACGAACAAACACCTTGCCCAGACCTTACGTTTGGGACAAGGAAATAAACCCCTCTTTGCATTAGCACTAACTCAGTGCTGATGAATATCTCAAGAGACAAGCGAACCATGTCGGTTCGCCACCCAGGCGACACCGACGAACGACAAATATCTCCTCGTGACTTGGATCTTCCGTCCAGGTCATTTGAGCCAATAAACTCTTCTCCCCGTCCCCCTTGGGTGACGAATACCCCTTATGACTTGGACCTTCCGTCCAGGACATTTGAACCAATAAACTCTTCTCCCCGTCCCCCTTTGGGTGACGAATACCCCTTATGACTTGGACCTTCCGCCCAGGTCATTTGAACCAATAAACTCTTCTCTTCGTCCCTTTGGGTGGCGAGTACCTTTCGTCCAGGTCGATCTTCCTCACAGAACCACTCGGTGAGGCTCGCGTGGTGGAGTGGTCCTCTCGTCTCTCCCCTGGGGAGGCGAGCACTCTCCTATGCACCTTTGCGAACCTAGCCGAAGCATTCTTAGACCAAGCCACCGGCGCAAGCTCGCATCTCGCTGAGGAGCAAGAGAGAGGGAAGAAAGAAAAGAAGAAAGAAGGAAAGAGTCGTAGGCCAGCATGCAAAATATGTACACGAATGATTTTCTATTTCAAAAAAAGGGAGGCTACACATGCTTCGGGGCATACCACTGCTTTACATGACAACAAAACATGTTAACAAAAGGGAGGGGAGGGTGCTCAATCTATCCCTCAGAAGATCTCCTCAAGGGGTAGGATCCCGATGCAGGAAAATTCTGCCATGTCATGCAGCTGGCTCCGCTGTTCCTCGAGGTGCGTCAGATCAGACGTCATAGACGTCGTCTCGACTCTGGCGACAGCAAGCTCCTTGGTCTCTCTAATCACGGCAGCCTCAGCTTCGACCAGCTCGGCCTCAGGTGCGGCGAGATGGCCCCTCAGTTGTTCTACCCTGCTTGTGAGGGCGTCTACACAATGTTGGTTTTCGTCCAAGGCCCTCCCATGCTGCTCTTCATTACTCTTCCACACGTCCAGCGCACGTAGGTACTCATCCTCCTGGGCACTGATGCCAGCAAGTTCATTAGGAGCCCGGGCCTCAAGGAACTCGCGACGGTTGATGTATTTCAATAGCAACAGGACCTGTCGCAACCATTCCTCCAGAGGGCAGCCCAGCATCTGCAGCACCCCAGTCAGCTGCGCCACCACGGTATGTACCCCTCGATATGTAAGGGAGGGGTCGGCGATGATCATCGACCGCAAGACCAGTAGCATCTATCGGACCGGTGCATCCGAGCTAACGTGGCCGATGGAGGGCACGGCTGGAGGGTCGAATTCGACCAAGTTGTCCATGGCCGCCCACAAATCCACATCTACCGTGCCCGAGGAGGATGGCAGACCAACGGTCAGGTCGCTCGAGCGTGCGACCTCGACAGACGACTCCCGGCTAGCCACTGCCAGAGGAGCAGACAGAGCTGCGACTGAACCACCTGGCTCCGTCGTCACAAGGGGCTGCTCCATCCTGCTCTCAGTTGGAGGGCCACTGCTGAAGGACCCGCCTCTCCTTCTGCTCGTGCTCCCTCCTCCCTGGAAACCGTTAGGCTTGTGAGTGTCTTCCCTAGAAGCTAGCATTCCTCGGGTGTCATGAGCGATCGGGGAGGTGGAAGAGGGACCATAAGCTTCAGCTCATTCCCCGACTGCAGGAACGACACCAGACGCTCTACCTCCAATTCTGAGAGCAACTGCGGCTCATCTACCCCGGCAGGGCTCGTTAGTTCCCTCTGCTTGGCGACAGCCTTGTGGGCTTTAGCAGTGCGCGCCTCGGGGAGCTTACCTTCCTCCTGAAACACAGAAAATGAGGTTAGCCTTCCATCGATCAAGGCAAGTTACTCTAAGTCTCGAGGAGATGGAAGAGAGGTCCCGGAGGCCCTGTCTTTACCTCGGTCACCGAAACCATGCTGCCCTCCGGTGCTATTTCTCCCTCCTCCAGAGCCTTACCAGTCGGTGTCATGGTCTCCACGGCTGCTTCTTGCCGCAAGACCTCGACCAGGGCCGCCAATTTCCCCAAGCCGGCATCGTCCCCCCGGGATCGCTCTGTTGGTATATCCAGAATGGGCGCCTCCACGGTCTCTAGCTAGACTTTCTCCTGCGAGTTAACCGGATGATAAGAGACAAAGGATCGGGGGTTTGGCCGCAAGGAGGGGCCTCATCTGAACGGGCCCACACTTACAAAATCCCTGCCCGAAGTCGCCTCGTCGGAAGAGTAGTCGTAGTCTACCTTCTCGCTGGAGGAGGACTTGGTCGAAGTAGGTTCCTCCCTTGTCGGAGAAGGGGCTTTCGCTCCGGGATCGACCGCCTCCTCCTCCCGTGGACTGGGCGACGGTGATTCCCCAGATTTCAGCCTCCTCCTTGTGTATGCCTTCGTTGGCTCGGGGATTTTTCGGGCCTGCACCCATTAGGGAAAGGGTGCGAGGGGAGCTGCCAAATGAGGGAACATTCAGGTTAGATGAAAGTCCTCGGGCTCCCAGCGAACAGAAAGGGGGGAAAGCATGTTAGCCGCGCCGTTAGAAGGGATTACCCTGTTCGGTCCCCGTGGCCGGAGGCGGTTCATGGATTGTCTCTTCAGCAGAGGGTGCAACCCCAGGTGCGGCGACCTCCCCCACGTCCAGAGCAGGAGCAGGCACTGGCTCCTCCGCAGGGACTGAAAGAAGAAACCCGTGTGAAAAACCTTGTCTCACGGGGCAAAAGGGTGTTAGGTGCAACAGCCAGCAAAGAAAATCTAACTGGTGGGTTGGCTGGGCTTGGCCTGAGCAGCCGCGAACGCGGCCATGAACCTCTAGGCTTCAGCCTTCCTCTGTTCTAGCTCCTGCAGACTGGCCGTCTTATCAGAGATCCTCACGGAACACGCCTCCTCCGCTTCGGCTGGGAGAAGGACACACGCACATCATGCATATATAAAGAATTTCCCCGAGGGAGTGGCCGGACCTTGAAAGGCGTCGACATCCAAAGGTCTCACCTGTGGGACGGCTCGGCTCGGCCTGGGGCGCAGCAAACTTCGCAAAGGAAGGAACTGATGGAGGAGGGGAAGCTAAAGTCGTTCGAAAAACCTCCGCCCTCTTCCACTCGACCTCCTGCCGCATAGCCTCCTTGGCAGCGGCAAGTGCCTTCTCCACGGGCGATCTCTCTTGAGGCTCCCCAACAGCCCTGGGCGAACGGGTGGGAGTGGATGGCGGCTCCGACCCGACCCAGGCCTCACCTATAGCAGGGATTGGCGAAGGCGGGGACTTTTCCCTAACTGAGAAATAGAAATGATATCTGAGTGTGAGCAGCCCGTACTAAGACCAAGATAAAGGCCACCTGAAGAAAACATGATTGAACCTATGAAGGAGGTAGAAGAGATGGAACAGACCATACAATCGCACACACCACTGCTCAGAGATTTTGAGGTGGTTCGGCTACTATCTAGCATACCTAAGTCCACCCCCCACTAACCCAGTGAGTATTTCACTCTTGGCCAAGTGAAAAACACACACACATGCGGAGCTAGTCTGCTACAAACGCTGACAAATAGCTTGACTTGAGAACAGACTCCTCGACCACACACACACAGCAGCTTAGTAGCCAACGCACTCTGATCTGTAAACAGGTACCAGAAAACATTGAGGTCTCAGTGACTACACACAGAAAAATAGAAGAAAGATTTCAAAAAGAAAACACAAATCGAAATGAGGAAACACAAATGTAGCTTCTAATAGAAATCAAGAAGCTGAAAATGAAGATCTGAGCTCAGATCTGAAACTGTTTGTTGGGTGGATAATAGGATCTAGAGGGGGTGAATAGATCTTTTTGAAAACTATACCCAATTTTAAATTTAATCTGACCACTTAATGAAACGTAGGACAAAGGAACACTATTGTTTCTTTACATGATATGCCAAACCAGATTGAGATAATACTCATAAGGAATAAAGATAGTGCTAAATAAAAAGATGGCTCACACTAAGCCTAGATCGAACACTTCAGTGGGTGTGTGCATGATCACAAGTTGAGAACGCTGGAACTTAAAGACTGTCTCTACATAGGACAACCACCAAACACTTGAGTGCATGTGTGCAGTGATCAACTCAAGGTATGTGTGACAATTTGAACCTGTGAATGGGGATAGGAGAAAAGGAGCAATCACACAGGGACAAACCACTGCTCAGGATTTTTAAAGTAGTTTGGTTGTAAACCGGCAACCTACGTCCACCTCTCACCAAACTCAATGAGACTTCATTGCTGACTAGTGGCTTGACATGAGGACACAATCCTCAAAACAAACTTCTACTCACGGCAACACATGGGGACGAGCCCCCCCCAAATACACACACCCTGTAAAGATGCATCAAAACACGGGGACAAAACCCAAATGAAAAACATGCTATAAAGATGCAGCACCACACGGGGATAGACCCTAAGCAAAAACAAATGCTGACGAATAGCTTGCACGAGGAACAAACTCCTCATCTACACACACACGGCTATAAAGTAGCCAAAGCCCACTCTGGTCTCCAAAACATAGTACCGAAAACACACTATCAAAATAGCACTACACACGGAAAACAAATGTAGAGTTTTAGTGAGTCGCCGAACACTTGTAACATCTTGATCTCCATTTGTAAAGTGACTTGGAGACCGATAATCAGGGCTTCGTACTCTGCTTCATTATTTGTACAAGGTTTATTGATGCAGCAGGAGGTGTGCATCACTTTCCCGTCGGGAGATTTGAGGACGATGCCCGCTCCAGCCCGTACTCTGGTGCGTCTGGAGGGAGCTGTCTCTGTTCTGGAAGCCCCATCGAAGTACAACTGCCACACGACCTGTTGAACCTGGGCCGCTTCTAATGTTTCATCTTCGGGCAGCTCGGTGGCCAATGGGGAGTCTTCAGGCACGGGGTGCGCCGCGAAGAAATCCGCGATGGCTTGCCCTTTGATGGCCTTCTGTGGTATGTAGGTGATGTCAAACTCCATCAGTAGCACGGCCCACTTACCGAGGCACCCCTTCGGGACTGGCTGGGAGAGGATGTGCTTGACAAGGTCAGCCCGAGAGATCAGGCTCACTTCATGGGACAGCATGTAGTGTCTCAGCTTCTTGATTGTGAAGACCAAGGTGAGGTAGACCTTTTCGATAGGGGTGTACTTGGTTTCCGCCCCCACCAGTCTTCTGCTGAGGTAGTAGAGAGCTTGCTCCTTTCCCTCGTCATCGTTCAGGGTGAGCATTACCCCCAGTGAATATTCGGTAGCTACTATATAAAGAACGAGCCGCTTGCCCTTGACAAGTGCCCCCAGCACAGGTGGGGTCTTCAAATAGTCCTTCAGTTGGTCGAAGGCATGCTGGCATTCACCGCCCCAGCTGAATGGTGCATTCTTCATCATCAACTTGTGAAAGGGTTGATAGCACCCCGACAAATTAGAGATAAACCTTCGGATATAAGCTAGCCAGCCCTGCAGGGACCTCAGTTCTCCCAGGTTCTTCGAAGGTGGCAGCCCCTGGATGGCTCTTATTTTGAGGGGATCGATCTCGATCCCTCTATGCCGGACTATGAAGCCCAGGAATTTTCTGCTGGAGACGCCAAAAGCGCATTTCATCGGGTTCATCTTCAGCTCGTACTGTCGGAGCCTCTGAAAAATGATCCTGAGGTCGCTCAGGTGGTCGCTTCTCCTTTTTATCTTCACGACTAAATCATCGATGTAACACTCGACCTTGTTGTAAAGCATCTCATCGAATATCTTAGTCATTACCCGTTGGGGGAGTCACGGGAGTTTATTACTATGGTCATCTTGATGTATTTTCCCTTTTCTTGAGTCTCTTTTGATGTAATTTGAGGCTAATTCTCATTGTTCGTTTGTAATGAATTATGAGTTAGAAATTACCTGTTCTTGACCACTCTTTGCCATAAGATATAGATTCTTGACCAAGTCTTCAATATTTTCCTCCTCCTCGGACGTTGGCTCGTCCTCATCCTCATCACTCTAGGTGGCTTTCATCGCCTTTGGCTTCTTGCCCTTGATCATCTTGCCTTTCTTTTTCTGTAGCTCGAGGCACTTCCCCCTCATGTGTCCCATTTTCTTGCATTCGTAACACATAACTTCAGCTGCTTTGACTGGTTCATTCCTCTGCTTCGGCTACCTCTTTCCATTCTTGAACTTTCCGTCAAATCTTCTCCTTTGGCACAGAAATTGTCTAACCTTCCTTGTTAGCATGGCGACGTCCTCATCATCTGTGGTTCCCATGGAATCCTCTTGACTTAAGATAGACTCCGAGTTTACTTTCAATGTGATGGACTTCTTCTTCTTCGTGTCCTCTTCCATTCTCTTGATGTTGATCTCATAGGCCATTAAAGACCCTATGAGAGCATCCACAGTGAGAGTAGAAAGATCCTTCGAATCCTCTATCACCATTGCCTTGGTGTGCCAGCTTGGTGATAAGGACCTCAGCACCTTCCTAACCAAATCAGTGTCCTTGAATTCCCTTCCGAGGGACTTTAGACCATTGGTGATCTCCATGAGACGTGCGAACATCTCAGAGATCGTCTCTTCCTCTCTCATGTGGAATAGCTCGTAATCCCGGATTAGCATGTTAGCCTTCATCTCCTTGACCTCAGTGGTGCCTTCAAAGATTAGCTTCAGCTTATCCCACATCTCTTTGGCACTGCTACACATGGAAACATGAGCATATTCATTCGGATGAATAGCACACTAAATAATATTTAATGCATTAAAATTCACAGTGACCTTCTTGATACTGTCATCATTCCACTGCTCCTCATTAGGAGGTAGAGTGTATGGACCAATTTTAATCATAATCCATATTTCATGACTTTGAGCATGTAGAAAGATAGTTATCCTATTCTTCCAATAGGAGTAATTACTACCATCAAAGAAGGGTGGCCTATGAATAGAATGCCCTTCGGGCATTAACCCCTTGTTAGCCATCCTAATAGATCTCTCTAAACCGTAATGTTTCTTGTCAAAATAGAGCCGAGACTCTGATACCAATTGTTAGCCTGGTTAGGAAAGCCCAGCTACCTCCGCAGGCAAGGTCCGCACCCGGCTAATCCCCCACATGATCAGGGGATGCCCACCCACTTTATTCCCCTCGAGCACCCGGGTCTAGGGGAGATGCAACTGAATATTCACCAGGCCAAAACTATGCTGAAGACAAAAGGAAGTAACAAATAAATGAAATGATAATAATAATAAACTTCTGCTGAAACAATAAGAGACCTGTGGAGGATTTGACAGAACTAAACAGAGGAACTGTTGTATCGACAACATATGAATTGTAAAATATTGCATGAACCAATCCGAAGAAATGTCATTTGCACACATGGCATGATCTACACCCGCCTGCATGAATGCCTGCTTGAGCACACTCAAGGTTCTCCTACGTGCTGCATAGCCCGTGTGCCTGTGTGCCACCTTTTCCCGATATATGAAATGGTGTCTCACGGAAGGTAGGGTCACGCCCGACTAGAAATCGTCATTATGCGTGAGTGAAACACTCCACCACGTGTAGATGATTTATCTACCCCGCACCTAAACTATAAACATATAAGTATGAAATAGCATGAAAGGAAGAGGGGCGATGAAGATGAAGAATGTACCGTGATCACCACCAAGGGTTGACAATGCCAAAAGGAGTTGGAAGGAGATGCAACGGCGCCACGTACCTTGGAAAAGGAAGAAAAAAAGACATGGCCAAAGGAGGCCGCTACAACATGACCGCGCTTGACAACAGGATGCGGGGAACTTGTGGGATCATACCTCCTCCCCTTCTAGCCAGCTAGAGGAAGAGAGCCTCACGTCCTATTCATGCCTTCTTGCAAAACAAAGCCAAACAACAAGGGAAGCCCATTAGAAACATGAAGTGCAAAATCTATCCCGTATGTGTAAAATAGGGTGAGAATTTGAGGGAGAACGCACCGGGGGAGATTTTTAACCCCTGTAGAAGGGTGCAAAATATAGGTGTACGTATTGTGATGAGAATGAAACAAATAGGGAGAAAAAACACATAGTATAACTACGGGAATCGTACATGCAAAATGGAGAAAAGTGTAGGTGTAGTAGAAAATTGTGTAAATTGTGATGATTTTGACAATTGGCAGACGAATAACTAAGAGTAGAATGAATGAAAAAGAGCCATTGAGCGTGGAAATCAAAGCTAATACTTCCCTCTTCAGGATGGGGTCAAAGAGATAAGTCGGAGATGTGGCATGGCTTCACCCTGCATTGAGAAAGAGCCCCCCATCGCGCACTGTGAACTGGGTAGATATTTATAGAAGTGCAAGAAACCCAGAAAGTTCTCCCACCAATTTAGTAGATAAGCCTTATGACCCAACCTGGGGCTAGAGGGTTTTTTAGCATCCCTTTGGAAAGGGATTAGGTTTGGCGATCGTGCGCCGGCTCTTAAATTACTTTATCGTGATTTCTGACCTAAGGATAGGCCAGATTGACAGCACGGAGCTATCCTATGCGATGGCCTTGACCCGAGTCCTATGACTCAAGGTCCGTTGGATTTAATAGGTCTAGTGGATTGCCTAGAGTCCGGTGGCATCGTGCCATCCGTGTTCCAAGCTAATTATGACGGGCTTGTGCGTAGCCTGTCCGTATTTCGGTGGTTTCCTTCGAGAGTCGTCTTCTTAGTGGCTCCCACTAGTTGTAGCTTGCCTGGGCACGCTTTTGCTTACCCACCTAGGAGTAGGTGGAGAGCTACACTCGGGAGAGACGGTTTTTAGGCTGGTTGCCGTAGGGCCTCCCCTGTAGCTGCTCGAGTTCGGGCCGGGAGGAAAACCAACTAGAGGGCCTGACGTAATGCAGTCAGTTAGTGTGTGCACACATGGTCGGGGACTTCGGAAGCGTGTTGATGAGCACGACCCTGACTAGACCCTTGTCATGTGGTTACTTGTACGGTGTCTCAGTGCCACTTGGGACGAGGGAGACTCCTAAGGCATGGACTAAGATGTCAGTGGACTCATCTGGCCTTACACGTGATGTGTGAATTCTTGTGACTCGAGTTTTGATTTTTCGTCTATAAGACGCGACTTTTTGGATAGATTCCCCTTGTTTTCCTGATGTCGAGGTCTAGGGTTTTTGATAAGGTTACCGAGGGTTTTCCTAGATGGTGTTGGGATTCACGACTACGAAGTCATGATGGTTTCCCCAGACCGCATGGTCTTGGATTGGGCCTTCGTCTGTGAGGACGGGCCCTCACGATAGAGCTGTCATGGTATTTCTTCTGGTAGCGTAGCCAAGGTTTCCTGTTAGTCTGGTGGTTAGAGCCGAGGTTTCATCGGCTATCGTGATTTTGTTACTGTTGTTCTTTCTGCCGTAATTGTTGCCGTTGCTACTCTTGCTATTGTTGTTGTTGTTATATCTAGCATTATGTTTACCGCTGTTATTTTGTGGTAGCGTTCCGTGAGACCCCTACTGAGCCAATGAGATGAGGCTCACCCCTTGTTTTTCAAGTGTAGTAGCTCCTCCTCAAGGTTTGGAGTTAAGACGGGAACCGAGTTTTGTTGGGATGCTAAGTGTGAGAGGGCTTTTGAAGGACTAAAGGAATATCTGTCCAGTATGACAGCGGAGATCGGAGCAAGGGATTGCATGATGTTGTTTGGGGCAGAATTTGCGAAAACAATGAGGGTGGGTTGGACATCAGGGACATCAGGAGCATTAGGGATTTCAAAATGACTATGTTTTGCAAATGGCTATAAAAATTGGTTTCTGTTAAAGGTGGATTGTGGTTGCAAGTCATTCCACATTGATATTACCGGAGAGTGAGGGACTGGGAGCTAACCCCAACCTCTTTGTTTGATATCTCTCCCGTCTGGAGGAATATATTATAGTGTACGTATATCTTGCGAGTCAATGCTCACATCCGGATGGGTGATGGACAGAGGTGCTTGTTCTGGTTGCATAGGTGGTGCGGGGACTAAACCCTCGAGGAGAGATTCCCTCAACTCTTTGCCATAGCTACTTCAATGACAACTGGAGTCTCTAAGGTTTTTGAACTTCAACTTTCAAGAGGCATTTGGAGCCCATCCTTAAGAAAAAATTTATGAGTGGAGGAGATCGACCAACTCTAGGAGCTTCTTTCCCTTCTCCTTGACTTAGCACTATTAGCCAACAATATTGACAGATGGTGGTGGCGATGAGATAAGGAAGGAAAATTTTCAGTCATATCAGTCTATGATTTTATCTTGGATGGAGGGGTAAGGTATGAATTGTCATCACACATCTGGAAGCCTAGGAGCCCATTGAAAGTGAAAGTGTTGATTTGGAGGATTTCGCATGGTAGGCTACCTACGAGCGATAGGCTGGCCTCTTTCACGACTTGTGTCTTTTGCGAGGTTGTGGACGAGTCTTTGATCACCTCTTTGCAAGATGCTCCTTTACTCAGGAGCTATGGACCAAGGCGACGAGTAGATTTCCAGATGCCGGGATGACCTGGGATAGTGTGCATCTCCTTATGCGATTATGGCATAGGTGGTGGCAGCTGAAGGGTGATCGGCACATTTGGTGGTTCATCTTTCACACTACCTTTTGGGCTGTATGGGGAGAAAGAAACAACAAGATCTTCAAGAGGGACGCTCAAATTGTGTACAAAATTGTTTCTTTTGTTGTGGAGCGAGTGAGGAAACGGCCTTAGACTCTATGTAATGTGAATTCACAAAATTCTTCCTTTTTGGTTTTGTTGGGGGGATGATGGATACCACACTGCCTTGGCGTGGTCGTTTTGTACAGGGATTTTTTGAGAGCACACAGCCTATACTTGTAGATCCCTTCTTTTACTTCTAATACAATTTGTGGTACCAACCACAGGCCTTGCACCGAGAAAGTGATTTATTCGTTAGCAAGAAGGTAATGCGAATGCAAAGGAAGAGTTTCTGCGCCGATTTGAATGTAAAGCCCATAATGGTGATATTATGTAAGTACATTAGCTAGGGCATAAAGTCCTGCACCGAAGAAGAGTGTATTCATTGGCAAAAAAGTAATGCCAAAGTAAGGAAGATTTGTGTGCCGATTTGGACGTAAGGTCTGCAATGGCGGTAATATGTAGAACGGTAACCCAATGGGACTACGTAGGGCTTTCAAGGGACCCCAGAATTAGTGTATGTCGGGGATGTTTCTTGAATTGTGAGCCAACAGCCCTGGAATTAGTCTGATATGACTGGATATTATAGAGAGCTCGGCCACAGCGGAGTGCCACTAGGCCAAGATGAATTTCGGTCATTCTGCGAATGCTGGTGGGGCTGTATGATGTAGCTTCAGGTGTTTCCCATTAAGAGGGGAAAACTAGACTACTCCTTTATGATCAACGAGGACGTAGGCGCCCCGTTCATATACCCGATAGACGATATACAGCTCGACCCAATTTTCAACCAACTTTCCCTTGGGGTTGGAGGCCATCACTCCTCTTCTTTTGACCATCACTAGGTCACATTTCTTGAATTCTCACCCTTTGACCAGCTTATCGAAAGCACAGGCCATGCGAGCTTGTTATAGTTGAATATTTTGTTGTGCTCAGAGACGCTTTCCTTCGAGCTCGGTGAGCTTTTCTGGTCTTCTTTCTATGTTGGTTTGTTCGCTACTAGCCAACTCATGCTGAATGGCGACCCACAGCGATGGAACCTCCAGCTCAATTGGCACCACAGCCTCTAACCCATAGACAAGGGAGAAGGGTGAACAGTCAGTTGGGATTTTATAGACTGTACAATAAGCCCAAAGTGCTTCGTACATCCTTTCTTCTCAATCTTTTTTATTGGATTTGACAATCTTCGCTAGCAAGGTGCATAGCATTTTATTGAAGGCTTCTGCAAGTCCATTGGCTTAAGGGTTGTAGGGGGATGATGTCCTCTAGTCAATTTTGTATTTATGAGCCAGTCGGTAGACCTTCTGGTTTCAAAAATGACTGCCATTGTTAGAGATAATTCAGTTGGGGAGCCCAAACTAGAATATTATATTCTACCGGAAGAATCTGGTGACCAGCTCTCCCGTCACTTCTCTTAGCGCTATCGCTTCTGCCCATCTGGAGAAGTAATCTGTGGTTGCTAAGATATATATACTTGAATAAAAGGACTATAAAGGGGGGGCGCCCCCTTGACTAAGGGGAGATGATTTGAATTATGAATCGTCGACCTTGGTATTTCAATCTTCGGGCCTCCCGAGGGTCGGGGGGCTCTTGAGAATCTCAGAGCCACGATAGATAGGGGGTACGCCAATCGCTCGGGGAGGCTGAGTCAATAGCTATGAGCTCTGAATCGATGCTCGGTCGCTCGAGCTCTTCGAGAAGGACCAAGCGAGTACCCTCCGGGTTAAGAGAGGAAGCTAGTCGAGAGAGGACGTCCGCTCGGGAATTTTCCTCTTGAGCTATTCAGACTACCTCGAAACCCTCAAACTGTTGTGCTATGGTCTTGACTAACCGGAGGTATTTGACCATCGATTCTTCTCGAGCCTCGTAGTCACCACTGACTTGGCTGGTGACCAATTGGGAGTCAGTGTGAATCTTGACTCACTCAGCCCCCAACCGTCGGGCCATGCGGGCTCCCGAGATAAGGGCTTCGTACTGGAGGCGTTGTTTGATGCTTGGAAGTTGAACTTTAAGGCGTACTAAAGCTCTGCTCCTTTGAGGGACTTCAAAAGGATGCCAGCACCGCTCCCGGCCAAATTAGAGAATCTATCGACGAACAATTCCCAGGTTGGCCCGAGCTTGGATGGAGATTTCTCTTCGGTCGGGATGGTGCTCTCTGCGATGAAGTCGGTGAGCGCTTGTCCTTTGATAGCCGAGCAAGGCTGGTACGAGATATCATTGGCCCCGAGCATAATGGCCCACTTGATGTGGCATCCTGAGGCTTCAGGGTGAGTGAGGATCCTCTTCAGTGGTTCACCGGTCAGGACTATGATGGAGTGCCCTTGGAAGTAGGGCCGAAGACACTTGGCTGAGGTAACCAATGCTAGCACGAGTTTCTCGGTTGCGGGGTACCTTCTTCCAGCTTCGTGGAGCACCTTACTGGTGTAGTAGATAGGTCTCTCAACTCATGAATCATTTCTGACCATGACCGAGCTAACTATGGATGGGGTTGTCAAGAGGTAGAGATGTAAGGCTGCACTTGGAACTAGCTTGGACAGCACCAGGGGCGAAGCCATAAACTCCTTAAGCTCAGCAAATGCCTTTGACATTCTTCATCCCATGTGAATGCAGCAGATGCCATTTTTGGTATCCTCAACAATTTGAAGAAGGGTAGGCATCGTTCGGCCGCACGAGATAGGAATCAGTTGAGCGCAGAATGCGCCCGGTAAGGCACTGAACGTCCTTAGTGCATGTGGGTGGCCGCATGTCCAGGATGGCCTGGACTTTGTCGGGGTTGGCCTCGATCCCATGTTGAGTCACCAGTAAGCCCAGGAATTTCCCAGACTTACTCCGAAGGCACACTTGTTGGGGTTAAGCTTCATATTGTACCTCAGGAGAGTGTCGAAGGTCTCTGCTAAGTCGACAAAGTGGTCCTCGGCCTTGGGTGTCTTGATGAGCATGTCACAAATGTAGGCCTCGACATTCTGGCCGAGCTGTCCCTCGAACATATGGTTGACTAGCCTATGGTATGTGGCTCTGGCGTTCTTTAGCCCGAAGGGCATTCAGGTGTAGCAGTGTACGCTGAGGTCGGTGATGAAGGCTATCTTCTCAACATCTTCCGAGTCCATTCTGATTTGGTGGTAACCCGAATAGGCATCTAGGAAGCTAAGTATCTCATTGCCCGAGGTTGAATCAACCAGTTGGTCGATGCTTGCTAACGGGTAGCAATCCTTCGAAGTAGCCTTGTTCAAGTCGGTGAAGTCCACGCACATCCTCCATTTTCCTGAAGCTTTAGGCACCAGGATGACGTTAGCCAGCCACGTCAGGTACAGGATTGATCTAAAGAGACCAGTTTTCCATCCCTTGGCAACTTGCTCCTTATTGATCGTCTGCTTCTCCGGTGCGTGCTTCCTTCTGCGTTGTTGTACGGGCTTCACGGTCGGGTCAAGGTTGAGCTTATGCATTACCGTTTCCCCTAGTATCCCAGGGAGCTGATCATCAGACCATGCAAGACACGGATGTACCCAGAAAGGAAATCTTTGTATTGTTGCTGAACCTCAGATGGTAGGTCAACTCCAATCTTTACTCCTAGGGTCGGGTCATCGTTTAGGAAAACCGCTAGCAACTCGCCGTCGGGCTCAGATATTGCAGGTTTTTTCTCAATTTTCTGGGGGCCCTTATCTTTCCCATCCGGCCTCGTGGCTTCAACCGAGATATTGTAAATGTCTGGTTGTCCCGGACTTCCCCCGCCCCATGCTTAGTGGGGAACTTCATTTTTTGGTGATAGGTAGAGGGTAGTTCTTTCGTTCGGCTAAGGATTCCCCGGTTGAAGATTACGTTGTATGCTGTCATACCTTTGATCACTATGAAGTTCACCATAACCGTAACGATTTTAGGGGGGTGCCGAGAGTAACCTGGCCATTGAACCTGCAAAAGGGGGTTCAGATTGGGTGGAGTTTAGACAGATTCTCTCCCATCTTAAGAAAACATTCGTAAGATGATACATCAGGGGCACTACCATTGTCAATACTAATCCTATCTACATTACAATGATTTATTGTAGCCGATACAACCAGGGCGTCGTCATGCGGGGTGGTTAGCCCGTCAAGGTCTTGGTCTGAAAAGACGATGACCTGTGGCTCACTTGGCGGGGCCTTTGGGGGCTCGACGGCTCGGCTCACCCTTTCCACATGACGCTTCCTTCCTCAGCTACTATCTGCCCCTGATGCATCTCCTCTAGCGATGACGTTGATGCGTACCCCCCGGGGGGTGTTGTCAATCTCTTCTGGAGCGCCTCGGTCTTGCTTGTGCCCCGTGACAAACTGGGATAGGTGTCCCTGGCGGATGAGGCGCTCAATCTCATCCTGGAGCTTGTGGCAAGCGCCGGTATGATGCCCGTGATCGCTTTGGAACAGACAGTGCTTGCTGCGATTGCGGCTCTTCGACTTCATTGGCTCGGGTTGGTGGAGGAGGCCCGAGCCTTTGATGTCTTCGTAGATTTCGTACACCGGAGCGGTTAATGGGTTGTACCGCTCGTACCTCCGAGACGGCTCTTTGTGCTCCCTGTTGTGCCCCTGTGGTCATTGGTAATTTACATCTCATAGTTTTGATAATGGCTAACACTATAAGTCATTGTTATTTTCCACTCTCATGTGACTGACATACGTGATGCTTTGTTCATGACAGGTCAGCAAATGAATGGAGAAGGAATGGGGTGGAGAAAGCAAAAGTGTGAAGCCCGAACTCGCAAATGTGCGCCCTCACACGCGGATCGACCTGCGCGGTCAAGTCGGGGGGATCGACCCAGTTGACACCTTCGAGACTACCAAGGTTGATGTCACAGACGAGAACGGACTGCTAAAAGAGTTAAGGAATGGAGCTAAATGGGTTACGGAGCATAATGAGCGAAATCTGAAAACTGCCCAGATTTCGGTCGACTGCCAACCCAGGATCGGTCGACCGAAATGGGCGGTCGACCGCCAGCCCAGGGGCGGTCAACTAGAATTTCCCTACGACCGCGTGGCCGATTACCAGTCAAGTAACGATGGTTATGTGGTGGAATGCCTGCAGGGTGCGGTGTTGATCGAAAACATCGTGCTGGGTGACTGGTCGAAGGCCGGCTGACGCAGGTATGACGCTTTCACCCGCACAAGCGCACCTGATGCGCGTTGAAACGGCACGGGCGACCGCGACAGCGGCGCCCGGCGCGGTGGTGGATGAATCCACCTCCCGCGCCCACCGCCTCATGCGCGCCAAGCTCGACACCGATCGGCGCCGGCTGAAGCAGGTGCAATCGGTCGAACGCAAGATCGCCATCAAGCGCGAGATTCTCGGCGACTACGACGCCTACGTATCGGGCGTGCTGGCCAGCGGCCAGGGTGTGCAGGACGACGTGCTGGGCTACGTGCTGACCTGGCGCATCGATGTCGGCGATTACGCCGGTGCGCTCGATGTCGCGCGCTATGTGCTCGACCACAACCTGTCGCTGCCGGATCGCTTCGAGCGCACGCCGGCCACGCTGGTGGCCGAAGAGCCGGCGGTGCAGGCGTTGAAAGCCTACGACGCCGGCAAGCCGTTCGACGTGGACGTGCTGGAAACGATCCTGGCGCTCACGGCTTCACGCGACATGCCCGACCAGGTGCGCGCCAAGCTCCACTTCGCCATCGGACGTCATCGCGCGGAATCGTCGCCCGCCGACGCCTTGAACCATTTGCGCCGCGCCGTTGAGCTGCACGAAAAGGTCGGCGCGAAAAAAGACATTGAGCAGTTGGAACGCCGACTGCGTCACTCCGAATCCGGCCTGTCTGCCGGCAACCCTTCGCCGCGCTCGCGCGGTACCTGAGCCTCCCCCCGGCGCCCGGCGGCACGGGTGGCGAACGATGCCCACGCGGCACACCGTGACCCACCCGTCCACCGCCGGATTGATTGAGGACACCATGGGCAGTCTGATCGCCAACGGCGGCACCGTCGCCACCCCATCCCCCACCCCCGAAGGCGTGATCGCCAACGACGGCTTTTGGCCGGACGTGGATCTGTCGCATCTTCGCGCGGCCACGCGACTGACGGGCAACGTCACCGCCGAACGGCTGCGCGCGAGCGCCATTGAAGCCATCCTCGACGTGAATACGCAGCTCGCCACGTTCAAGGCGATGCGCATCGGCGAAGGTTGGGACAACGCCGCCGATGTCGGCGAAACCATCGCGGGTGCAAGCGCCCTGGTGCATCGCTATCTACGCGCTGTCGCCAGCACCGTGCAACCACTGACGCTGACTGTAAGTGCCATGAATCAAACTCCGATGAGGTATCCGCCGATGCCGCTGCCGATAATGCCAGCTCCGCTTCCCGTAATTAACCGTTGCAGTGCTGGCGCGATCATGTCCGCCGCCAACTGTGCCCCTGTGTTGTTCAGATGCACCTTGTCGGCGTTGAAATACGTCGTATTGTCCGATGCTCCATCTGCACCCAAGAGCGGTTCAGAGGCCACGTCAACGAATGCGTCGGCGTAGTCCTTGCCGGTGGAACGCATCCATGTATTCCACGCCTCGATGTCCGCTCGCCACGTCACGGGGTTGCCGACGTTGCGACGGTCGATTTCCGTGGTGCAGAGAACGAGGAATCCATCGGCGTGAGCGGCGGCACAGTACGCAATCCAGTCGTCCTGCACGTCCTCAATGGCTCGCTCGAAAAAGAAATCGTTGGTCACGCAGAACGGGATCGCGACGATATTCTTTGCCGCCACCGAATTGTATTTAGCACCGACCTGTGCCGCGTAATCGGAAAGCATCGTCTCCAGCGTCTGGCCCGACGTGGCGACGTTGTAGTCGTCCACATCGGTTGACAGCCCGTCGACGATGTACGTCACCAATGGTGCGAAACCGAGCGTGACGAGGGAGTTGCCCTCGAAGACCACAACCGGAGCTTGAATCGTGATCGTGGCGTCAGCGGTGGACGTGTTGTCGGTGATCGTGACTTCCTGCCCAATCGCAGGTGCAGTGTAGGCGATGGTCGCGGAGGTATCAGATAGGACAGTGACCGTCCCGATTGTTCCTGCCGATGCCTCGAAGTCCGGGCCAACCGTCAGCCAGGTTGTCCCTGTTCCCGTGACAGTCAGAACTGCCGACCCTCTCGCCTGCACGGACGTGGGCGCAATGCTCATCCCAAGGTCGATGAACTCATACGCCACGAAGTCGTCAACGAATGAATTCGTGTCGTTTCCTGCCAGCCCACAAGTGCCCGTTGCGAACGCACTGTCGGTGGTATTGACCGTGGCGATGATCGTGCTGGGCGTGGCCGCAGCCGCGACGGTCGCAGAGATGGCGTTTCCGTCAGCCGAAATTGTGACGATGTAGTCGGCGCTGCCAGTTGTGCCCAGTGCAGCGCTGTTATTCAGGACGCTCGTTGATCCTGCGTTGATCTTATAGACATACAGGACATCGCCACCGATGCCGGCCGCATACTGGCTGATCGCACCAGCCTGTTGGCGGATGCACAGCAGCGAACTACCTCTAGTTACCTTTCTGTTCATTCGCTTGTGATGCATGCTCATTGCAGACAACTACTGGCAAAGGAGGTGCTTACCTTCGTGATGTTCATTTCTGGATTGGAAAGGATACTAGCCAGGTGAAACATGTTTTTGCAATTGCATGGCCGGGCCCTTGTCACATTGTAGCCATTCTCATTAAGCTTATGACTTATGACAGGACGAAGCTGGAACTGCAGCAATAAAAAATAGTGGAGCTTGATGATGTCCTTGTTGTTCGTGCTATTCTTCAGCACATGGAACTCCACGGCTATGAATCCGACAAGTTTCTTTCTTACCACAAGCCCTGCATTGTTCCATTAGAGGGTGGTGTTGCTTCTGGATTTAAATAAGTGGAGGAAGAAAAGTTGGAAACATGTCTTTATGTGTGCGGATCCGTGTCCTACTCCGAGAGGTACTCGGACGATCAGGTCCGCCTCTGCTACTCCCGTCAAAACTCGTCCTTGACGTTCATGTGAGATACTTGGTTCTATAGTTTGGCATATGATGGTCCTAGAGCTTCACATCAAATTCATAGTGTTTAATTTTCGGTTCTATTCTGTGTTTGAACTAAACAAGATGTGTGAATCTAACTGTTGCAGAATTTGGTGCAATAAGGAGAAATAGATTTGTGATTATCATTAGTAATGACTCATTACAGACATACTATCAGAAAACATTGGACATGAAAGAAGCTGATCTGTTTATGAATTTTTATTAAAATGCAGTACCACATTGTTGGCAGGTTTGTTCAGCTGTTCAGGTTATTGGCATAATTCTTTGTTTGAATGCAGCGACAAGAATTTCACATTGGGCCCAAAGGCTTGCATCGCTTGCAAGTAGATGACATGTTTTATTAGCATGCAGGTCTGCTTGTAACCCAGAGAAAATTGCAGATGTGAATTGTAAACTGGAAGTTTCTGATGTGAATCAAGCTACAAAGAATCATCCCACAGAAGGTGTCATATTGTCAGACATTGCAATGCAAGGGAAAGAACAGTTCACCGCATTTGCATCCTTACAGTACCAAAGACGAGCATTAGGTATGGACCATACTGAGCATTCAGGGTATAAGGGATTGTTTATCTGATAGATAGAGTTTCGGCATTCAGGGTTCTAGAATTCAATTTGTCTAGGTACTTAAATCAAGAAGTTGAAAACTCCATCACAATACTGAGCTTATATAAATGTCAGGCTCAAGGGAAATCACCAACTGTAGATAAGACTAACAAAGTCTTCTCTCTCTCTTTTGTTTTTGATGATTTATGTGGGAGGTGCTCTGAACAGCTACAGCTCAGGCTCCCAATGCTTATACCAAGTGTCATCCTTTTGGCGCTTTTTCTTAGAAGCTGCGGTTGCGGTTTCTTCCTACCTCTGCAGATGGCGTAGTCATTTTATTTGTAATGCTGTTAGGGATCCCTTTGCCCATGGTGGAGGGATGGGAAGGCCATACTAGCCTCATAATAATTTTTTTCTTTGCCCTTTCTTTCTTCTTCTTCTTCTTCTTTCTTTTTTTTTTGAGTGGCCAACTCGGATGGGGCTGGCAATGTAGTGCATTGCAGAGCCATCACCCCTCATCCACTTGTTCTTAAACATACCAAGGTGGGAGCATAGGACAATACTCACCTTCTCAGAGAGGGGATGAGTAGTTCACTCTATCATACCAATCCCACGATGGTATATATATATTTTATTTGGCACAGACTAGGACATGAGAAAAGTGATATTTCCCTCGACAGATGCAGCCACCAAGGCCTTCACCATTTTATTTGGTTTTTTTTTGTGCGGAAGGACCCAATCTTTGGGAGATGGTGCTTCAGACTCACTAGGTGGAGCCTTATCTCTATTTATGCAAATTTCGTTTGCTTTCCTTTTTGCTTATTTCTTTTCTTTTAGTACCTACCCCTAGAACAAGCTGTTTCCTTGACTACTTCTTTTTTTACATATTTCACGTCATTTGTCATTCTTCTTTTCGTTGGCAAGCACCAGCATTCGAGCTACGCGAACACGATAGATATTGACTTCAGCCAAATTTGTGAGGAGCAGTTGAGGCGGTGACGCCATGCGGGTCAGCTCTCTTCCAAACGGACATTTGGTAAGGGTGCGGTGGGTCCACCTTGTACTCGCCCAACTACAGTTCGCCTTTCTTGATCAGGCCTTCAATAACATCCTTAAACAAATAGCAATCCTCAATGGGATGCCCCAACATTTAGTGATAAGGACAAAAGTGTGGATTGTCTTTTCTTTCAGAATCGCCTGGTTTCTTAGGCTCTAGAAGCACCACTTTGCCGCATTCATAGGCCCACTCAAAAAGTGCCCTAGTCTTATCCTTTAGAAAGGAGTACAGCTTTATCATTTTGCCGCTTAATGAGGGCCCTTATTTTACTGGCTCGACGGAAGAATGGCTGGCCGCCTCTTTTATTTTCTACTTCTTTTGCTCGAAGACTTCAAATTTTGAGGCTCAAATTTCTTCTAGTGTCGGCTTCGCCAAGTTGGTCAACTTCGACATGACGTCGGGTTGACATCCTCATCTACACATTCTACCCTTATTTCAGACCTCCTGTCTGAGCAAGGTTCATTGACTCTGACATCTCGTCAGGTGGACATCAATATTTAGCCCTAGGTCTGGGCTTCCCATATGTCTATAATCTAGTCTACCCTCACCCCAAACCTTCTATCGGGACAGGGCCCGTTGACTTTGACATGACATCGGGTCAATATTTATACACATTTTATATTCTGCCCTTGACTTAGGCCTCATGCCTCTGCCAAGTTCGTTGGCCTCGATAAGACGTCGGGTTAACATTTATACCCATTTTATATTCTGCCCTTGGCCTAGGCCTTACACCTCTGCCAAGTTCGTTGGCTCGAACAAGATGTCGAGTCGACACCCATTTTATATTCTGCCCTTGGTTTATGCCTTATGCCTCTTCCAAGTTCGTTGGCTCCGATAGGAGGTTGAGTCAACACCCATTCTATATTTTGCTCTTGGCTAAGACCTCACACCTCTACCAAGTTCGTTGGCTGCGACAGGATGTCGAGTCAACACCTATGCTATATTCTGCCCTTGGCTTAGGCCTCATGCCTTCGCCAAGTTTGTTGACTTCAACATGGCGTCGAGTCGACACCTATCCCATATTCTACCCTTGGCATAGGTCCCACGCCTCTTCCAAGTTTGTTGGCTCCGACGTCATATCGGGTCAACATTTACATCCTATATTATGACCTTGGCTCAGGCCTCATGCTCCTGCCAAGTTCGTTGACTCCGACACTACGTCGGGTCAACATCTGTGCCCCATATTCCTGCCTTAGCCTAGGCCTCATGTCTTTGACAAGTTGGTTGAGTTTGGCAGTTTGTCAAGTCAACAAACATATTCTGCCCTGGCCCAGACCCTGCGTCTCTCCCAGGTTGGTTGGTTTCGACATAATGTCGGATCGATAACAATGCACTATTTTTAGCCCTCATCTTAGACATACCGTCTAAGCAGGGTTTGTTGACTTTGACATCCCATCGAGTTAATGCTCATATTCTACCTTTGGTTCAGACCTTTCGTTCGACCAGAGAACAAAAAAAGCCCCTTTTTACATTTGGCTTGGACCTTCCCTCCAATCAGAGAATAAAAAGATCCTTTTACCTTTGGTTCAGACCTTTCGCAAGCTAATTAACAAAAATACCCTTCTTTTACCCTTCTTTTACCTTTGGTTCGAACCTTCTGTCTGACCAGTCAACATAGTCAATGCGTCTACTGCATATTGTGTCAAAGTTTCTAATTGAGCATACTCCGTACAGGTCTATATTCAAACCCTTCTTCATCATATTTTACATACTCCATGCAGTTTTAGGGTTCTTTACCTCATGCAGATTTTGCCTGATGAAGTCAGTCTTCGTGCTGTTCTATTTTTCACAATTCGAGTATGAATAGTGTTCATACCTCGTGCTATTTTTCAAGTTCCACTTCGTGCTCAAAAGGGGTCTGAATAAAACATCTGTCCCTCGTGCTCTTCCATCATGTGTCATAGTGCGTGCATGATTTGTTCGTAGCTCGTGTAGTTTCCTGATCTTTAGTAGCTCGTGTAGTTTCTTGATCCTTAGTAGCTCGTGTAGTTTCCTGATCCTTAGTCATTTATCTCGTGCATGAACAGTGGTCAGCATGCATGAATGTTTCTGGTCTTTCATTATCCTTCACCTCGTGCACCTTGGGGTTCTCATACTTTGTGTCGTCTCAACATCATGGATATTTCAGTATATAAAGTCCTTAGCTGTCCACGGGAACCTCAAGTATGAACAGTGTTCATAACTCATGAATGTCTTCTGATTGACGAGGTTGTGTTCGTGTTGTTTTCGCCACTTTACACCTCGTGTCATTTCCGCATCTTCAAACCTCGTGTTGTTTCACTTTTCTTCATACTTCATGTTGTTCCTTCATTTTACCTCGTGCAGGTTTCAACCTTTACCTCGAGCAGATTTCAAACATCTTACCTCAGGCAAGTTTCAACCTTTACCTCGAGCAGATTACAAACTTCTTACCTCGAGCAGCTTTCTCTTTATATAGCCATGTTCAACCATGTGTCACTCGAGTATGAACAATGTTCATAACTCGTGCAGTCTTTTCCTAATGAGGTCATGCTCCGTGTTGAGTCTTCACTCACAGACCTCGTGTTGTTCTTCTACTATTTCACCCCGTGTAGTTTTTGCTCTAACGAGGAGATACCTCGTGTTATTTTTCTAGTCTCATCACTTCGTGCAGGTTTTACTTTTGAAAATGAACTTCGTGCCGTTTTCGAAAAGCATACCTCGTGTAGGTTTTTACTTTCGAAAATGAACTTTGTGTCGTTTTCGAAAAGCATACCCCGTGTAGGTTTTTACTTTCGAAACATGTACTTCGTGTCATTTTCGAAAAGCATACCTTGTGTTGTTTTACTTTTCAACACCTCGTGTTGTTTTGCGTCTTCATACCTCGTGTCATTTTCCTCATTTGTAAAGCTCTCTACGGGGAGCAGTCGGTCTAGTGAGCCCTTCTTCCCGAAGTCACAATCGGCTAGGAATTGGGCCCACCAAGTCTTCGGTGCCCTCGATCGAGACGCCCCAGCTACAGCGCCTACAGTCACTGCCTACACCTGCCTCAGGGGCTTTAGCGCCCTGTTGCCACCTCGACCTATAGACAATGAACCCCGATCGCTCTGGGGTCACTGCTGGGCTATCCGCACCACTTCTCGACAGATCCGGGCAACACGAGTCCTCAAGTACTCGTCGTCCAGTGGGATGGGAGGCAAATCCTCCCTCAGAAGATGACCTTCCTTAGCTCTCCTGATCGCTGAGGACTTCTATCGGTACAGGTGGCTATGCTCAAACCACCACCTGACGTAGTGAATGTCGAGCTGTCCTCGGCGCCCCAGTCTCGACGTCAGTAGCCGCTCTGGCTCCCTGCAGCAGTAGAAATCTCACCATGCTAGAGCCAGCAAGTGGGTGTCCCGGCCCCTGTACTATCGGCTCATCAAAGGAAACTCCCGGTTCGACGGGATCCTCTGATCGTAATCGAAGTTCCTCGTGAACCTGTATGGGTAGTACGGCTCCAAGAAACTCATCACAGACTGGTGCAGCACCAACACCACTGGTCGGTTGCTCATCACCCACTCTGTACAGTGACGCGTCTAGCTCCCTCTGGTAGGGGAGGACACTGGTCGCCCCTCCACTCGACGGCACTAGAACCAGGTGGGAATCCCTCGTGGCACAGTCAAAAGGCAGCCCCTCCTCGCCCCTCCTGGGCAAGTAACACAGGGCCCTCTTAGCCCCCTCTAGCTGTACCTCAGCATCCCCTTCTAACTATCTGGTGAAGCTGAACAGCAAAGGTGCCACCGGGTTCACCATGGTCCCCTGAGTCACCAACCCTAGAAATAGCAGGCTGGCCACGCACTGAGGTAGTGGGTCGGCAGAAGCAAGCTCCTCTCTCATGGCACCGGATGCACCGCCAGTACTCCTAGACCCTGGTACATTACAGCCAACGCTGTAGGAGCCAGGGCCAGTAGTCGTCCCTCCGCCAGCAAGCACGTTGGCCACAGTAGCTCGACCCTCAGCAGGCCCTCCTCCTCGTGTGGGATCACAAACGTCGCCATCCAGTAAGCCAAGTAGGCCGCCAGGTGCATCATGTCTGATAGCCCATGGGGGTTCCACCCCTCTCGCGGTGCGTAAATGTACCTCGAGTACATCCAGAACCGCAACTCTACCTCTTTTGGCCAACCTTGTGAACAGTTCACATGAGGCTTCTCCCGCGTTTATAGGCATGCAGTAGCGATTTTGGCAGCGGCCCCCTCATGCGAACAGAACGCCATGTATGTAGATGGCAGGGTGTTCCAACAACACGCATGTAGGCGGCAGCAGGCCTCGACAACCAGCGTGCATGACAGCGAGCATGGTAGCCCCTCCAGTAGGTGCATGGGGAGCTGGCAAGATCCAGGCAACAGCGATGTCAGATCGCATGGGGAAACGACAGCCCTTCTTAGCATGCATGGTGGCAGGCTGTGGCAGGGGCATGTAGACGTGCACAGAAGGCTCATCCCCGAGTTCCTACAAAACCCAGCACTTCCCTCTCCCAGACAGAACTTCCTCCCCCCTTCTCCTCTTCCCCTCTCCCCTTATGCTTCTTCCTCCTCCCCCCTTCTTCTTTCCCCTCTCTCCCTTTCTCTCTTTGCCGGCACCGCCTGCACTCCAGCACCGCCTACAACTACTTCTCCCTTCTCATCTCTCTAATGAGGCCCTCTCTTCTCTTCCCTTCTCCTCTCCCTCTCATCCTTCCCCTCTTGTGGCTCCAACTCCCCCTTAATCTTCTTCTTCCTTCCCCTCCAACTCTCCTTCGCCTCCCCCTTCACTTTCCCACAGTCTGGCGCCCTTGTTTGGAACAGGGGCACCATCGGACCCTTCTTCCCTCCACTCTCTCTCCTTCACATTACCCTCATACTATTCTCCCTCACTCCCTCTCTTCTGCACACACACACACACACTTACACCGCCACTCACTTCTCTGCACACACACACACACACCGCACACACATACACTCAGCACCGCCTGCACCAGCCGCGTCTCTCTTCCCCTCCTCTTTCTCCTCCCACCTCCTCTTCCTTGCTCTCTCTCTCATTTCTCCTCCTGTCTCTCACCCTCTCACGCACACCCGCACACACACGTCTCTCTCTTTCTCTCTATAACACACTCCACCCCCCTCCATGGCTCTCTCTATCCCTCTCCTCTCCCTGTTGTCTGCACCACCGAATGACCTCTTCCTACCCCCTCTTCTTTCCATTTTCTCCCTCTCTTCCTCCCTCTTACTCTCCACGTTTCATCTCTCTGTCTGTCCCTCTCCCTTTCTCTCCCTCTCTTCTGAACACACACACACACACACACATACACACACACCCACCCACCCACCGGGGAGTCGACTCCCTCTCCCTTCCCTCTCTCTTTCTCTCTCTAGCACTCACGGGAGCCATCCACTTCAAAGTGGAATAGCGCCTAGGACCAGGGAGAAGCTGGGGTGATAAAATGAAAAAGAGGGAGAAGAGACGAAGGACATATAAGCAATGTTGAAGGACATTAAATGAAATTGAATGAAATTGCATTAACTTTACCTCTCTCAAAGGGCCAGAGCTCAAGTGCCTTGGGATGGTGGTCATCCGTTGAAGCACACCGTACTCTTTTCTAGCCGACTTTGGCCCATCATAAGCCTCTCCATCCATAGAGCTTCCTTCAAGGGCCCTCTTCATGGTGATTTGGGAGGATTAGCAAGATTTTCAATGCCTTGAAGAGGAGTGTTGTGAGAGAAACGAGATTAAAGTGCCCTCCTATTTATGAAACCCAATTTGTGGCCTAATCCCACTAGGATTGAGATAGGATAACTTAAAAATGGATTAGGATAGGCTTGGGCATGGTTTAGAACTCTCTACCCTCGGGTTGGGACTCTCCAAGAGAGTCCCGATTGGAGCTACCAGAGAATCCTCATACGCGGTCTATCAAGTGACTGCGGGAGCCTTAAACGGTTTGTAATGGATCGTTTATGGACCTTCTACACACTTCACCTTCTGAGAGCCTAAACGGCCATATGGAGACCATTTTTAAATTCCAATGGTCTATGAAGGATTGTGTCTCTTATCTTTGTGGTCCAATGGGCACCTTTTACCACGACTTTTAGGCCTTGGCCAAACAAGCTTCCGCAGTCCACCTTGAGACCGTGTATATCCTAAACGGTCATTTAGATGGCCGTTGTCATCCATGCTGCCTTAATTTTGTCCTTTTTGCACCATTCCACTCAAGGTTTTTTCCGTCTCTCTCTCTCTCACTCACCCGTGTCAGCTTAGGCTTCATTGTTAGTCAGTTAGCATCAAGCATACACATTCATTCATAACATTCACTTGCAAAAGAAAACCAAAAACATGTCATATCACTATCATATTATATCATAGCATCCATATGTACATGAGTCATGAGGTACATCAGGCCTATCCCTCTGGGCCTTCACTGTCACTCGTCCCCTCGTGTCTCTTCAATGGCGGGGCCATCGTAGAGCTCGACTCCTCTCGATGCCGTCGGTGCCGCTCCTCCTCCTCGTTCCTCCGACGGCCGGAGGAGCTCGTGAAGTATCCCCAGTAGGAGCCGTGCGTACCACTCAGAGCTTAGCTACGCTCGGATCTCCGGCTCATCCCCTTTACAATACCCTCCAGCCTCGCCACCTGGAGTCGGGACCAGTCCCACTCGGCTCGGATACGCTCCATCTCTGTGGCCCCAGCCTGGAGTCGCTCCATCTCAGCATGGAGGAGCGCCATCTCCACCGTGTTTTTTGGACGGCTGCGCTCTAGCTTTCCTCTCAGTCGGGTGACCTCACCCACGGCCGCTGTCAGCTCGGTCATCTGCATGTGCACGCATCATGGTCAGTTAGTTGCATTTCATAATCATAATCAACTGGGAAAGGTGCAATTATTTATTTACACTCTCGGCGAGTGCAGCCTCGGCCTCCTCGACCCGTGCCACCATCCTCGAAAACTCTACATCTCGCTCAACATGGTCTGCGGGAGGCTGGGAGGAGGAAGTCGGTGCATCCGCTCCTTGACGCTAGGTCCCCTCGGCTCACTACATTTAGAAGTCCAGGTTAGTCAACATCATAATCATATGCATAATTGAGTTTAGAGTTCAATGAAACTCACCAGGAGGTCCAACACCTGTCGGAGCTCATCCCTTTGCTGGACCGAGGAGTGGAGAAGACCCTGAAGCTCCGCGATCCGGCCCTGGGGGTCGAGCTACATGTAGAAGTCAATGTCAGTGAATCATGGTCATAAAGCATAATAGAAAGTATAAGGTTAGAGTCATACCGGTTGTCAAGCGCCACGGAAGACCTGGTCTCCGTAGCATCGCACGTAGGCTGTCAGATAGGCATCCTCGCTCTCTGCTCGAGTGGATACCACTCACCCGAGTGTTGTCCAGTCCTGGACCTACTCCGCTACTCGGACGGTCCAATCCATCTCTGTGGCTAGTCCCCGTGCGTGTCGTCCAACCCGCTCCCCCGGCTTCTCTGGCGCTGGGAAGTTGACCGCTGCCTGGTGGACCCCGATGGTCCTCATCACGATCTGGTAGTAGAGGGGCTCCACCACATTCATCCAGTGGAGCTAGATGTCCCTCCCCGCGTAGGCCAGAGTCACTTCCACCCACGGCTAGCCCTCGTGCCCCTCACCGTGGTAGGGCATCCACCGGACCTGTCAAATAGGCAAAGTGCATTAGCATAAAGAGCATATAGTTGCATTAACACAAAGTTTAAGTTCAGGACCTTACCGAGGCATAGGGTAGGGTGTCGAGGTTGTCCTGGATTGCTCGGACCTGGCATCACAGGGATCAGACCTCCCGTGGTGCCATCCACCATCTCGCGATGGGTAGTCACTCCGGGTATGTCTCCACTCCTCTCCCCAGCCCGGGGAGGTGTACATAGGCCCACACTTGCATTGCATTACAATAAGTGTCACCATTCATATAATCATATAGCAATTGCATAATCATTTAGGAAATGAGTCGTACCTGGAGTAGTGGAGAGAAGCCACCAAGCATCGTCCGCCGGCTGGTGGAGCTCAAAGTGTCGAAGAGAAATGCGAGGACTGTCACTCCCCAGGCATACTCCCTGACTCACTCTACGTCCTCTAGCGGGGGAAGTAGCCAACAGCTGACCACTTCTACCCGGGTGGAAAAGAGGAGCCTCTTGAAGAATAGCATCAGGAACCTCCTCAGCACCACATCCGCCTCTGGCCCCAGTGCGGCTACTACCCGTGGTAGTGCCCGATCCACGAGCCGTCTGAGGTGCTATTTTGATAGCTCTCCCGTCTCGATCCTGACTCCTCGTAGGCTGAGACTCTTCTGCAGCCTCGCCCATTGTAGGGTCGTCGACTGTCACTCTGGATATAGCAGCTCCAGGCCCAACAACCTCTGGGCTAGCCCCCGGTAGTTGGGGAAGCTCCTCCCGCTGACCGGTGCCCCGTGCAAGCACAGGCCAGTGATGTGCACGACATCCTCTAGTGTTGGGACCATATGGCCCCATGGGAAGAGGAACGACCAGCTCACCTGTGCGCGACATCCTCTAGCTGTAGGGTGTAGAGAAGGGTGGTGTCGAGTCTAGTCACCTCCACTCCTAGAAACTCACCAAACCCCATCACCGCTAGGCGCTTCCTCTGGAAGCCTAGCAGTGTGAGGTACACTACCTGGAACTAGAGCCACGAGATCTGGGTCCTGCGCTTTCCCTGCATACATTTAAACCATTGGCATTAGTCATACATGTCATAATAAATCATGCATCAAAATAAAATAAAAAAATAAAAAAATATAACGCATTCTGTCAGGTTAACGGTCCCCTCTGGGCCGTTTATATCACCATAACGGCATGTTTCCAACCGTTTCCTAACTCTAAAGCCATTTCTCTGATCTGAAGCTAGACGGTCAACCAATGACCACTTTGATTAGAGTTGGGCCTTGACTATTTATTTGTTTTAAATCTATTTAGAAATTTATTCCTTTAATTTATTAGGGTTGCTACAAATCCCTTCCAAAGGGAAGCCAAGAAAACCCTTCAGCCCCAGGTTGGGTAATTGGACTCATAGTCCACAAGCCATACACATGGCCCACACGGAAAACACTTTCCAAAAAAACCAATGATGTGTGGGAATAGCCCTCCAGACTCACGCTAACCTATGTCAACTCGATCTAGCGTAACACAAAAGTCGAGAACACAAGAGGGTCACCTGGACCCTTAAAACTCATGGGCATGCTAATCAAGGTAAGACGGTATCTTTAGACACCCCAAAATATGGTCATGGTACCCACGATGTGTCTAAGACATCCACGGGGCCATAGGTGGGTCATTGGGTCTCAACCGGACCGACTGGGGCCCAAAATGGGATAACCCACTACAGTTCGATCGACCAACCTAATTGGGTCGGTCAACCAACAGTGGTCCATTGACCAACCCAACAGGAGCGTTTGACCGGCCCGCATAGGGGTGGGGACTCTGCCCTAGTCAATCAGCCAACGCTGGCCGGTCGGTCGACCAAACTGGGGCGAGATCCCCTTGTTCGCCATTATCGTTCAGTCATCTATCCTCGACCAGTCGGTAGATCATAAATGGTAGGGAGCCCTTTGAACCCAACCCTAGGGTCTGGTTTCCACACCCACTCATCCCTGGGTCGAGGGAAAAACAATGGGGACCATTCCTCGGGTCCCAAAACATAAAAATGGAGGGAAGAAAGCAAGGAAACCATGCTCGATCAGGCAAAATTGTCACATGCCCCAAAACATGTATTTTTCCCTCCAAACTAGTAATAAACCCCGCTTGACTCACCACGGCCTATGAAACTCACGGAAAATGAAGTACTTGAGCTAGGAAACCATCCTCCTACCTCCACCAAAGATTACCAAGGCCATGGGCATCGTTCCATCGTGAAATGCCCCATGAACGCCACCAGGTTCACACGAACTCATGAACCGACCTCACCTCGTGCCACCACCTCATCCCTCGATCATCCCCGACCGCTCCCTGCACTCACGCCACCTCCTCCTCTGTCACGCCCCAACACGGAATATCGGGACATACAGTTAGAAACTAGCTAGAAATAACATTAATATGCTAAACTAAATAATTTTATAGGTGCTATGGAAAGAAATACTTCTATTGATCAAGAAAGACTCCAAGTTTTATTACAATTACCATCAATGCGACAGTACAATTTCAGAGCTATTCTTAAGGACAATGCACATGGAAAATGCAAAATATTATGTTTATGAATTAAGCACAGAATTGCCACCTCTCCCCCTTTGTCATTGACAAAAAATCACGGACAATGGGGTTATTAGGAGAATCGTATGCACATTATGTTCAAAAGGATATAATTCAAAATATGCATGTGTGAAAGCTATAAATGCCAAATATGCCTGAACTAATTGCACAAGTTTGAAATGCAAGTATGGGCAATATGAATATGCAGAGTGCAAGTAGAATAATCAAGTATAATTGACCTCCAAGCAGATAAATGTATATACATGCAATATAGCTCCCCCATTTTGTTTAGAGTGAAGGGATAGGTGTACGAAAAGTACAAGTGAGTCAGTGTAACCAGGTGCTCATGTGTACACCTTGGAAAGTGTGCAGATAGATAGAAAAAGATATACAACAATCATGCAGTCAATTAAATTTTAGAATACATATCAAATTAAATTAGCAAATGAGTCAGTGAATAACATGAGAATGAATTTTAGCCATATGGATGAACAGATTTTCAGATCAACACAATGGGAGACTACACAGACTGCACTTCATTTATAGAGAACAACGTATTAGAGGCTACGCTTTGCCCCCTTAATTTTCACATCATAATTTTGTCAACTCAAAGAGTTTTTCATTTCCACAAAGATAATTTAAATTTTTCTAAGAGTGATGAGGTTCAAAATATCTTTTTTTACGTGAGGAGACACATGGATCACATGCCAGACTCCCCGGTTATTCAGAATAATGAACCATTTCACCTCATTTTGAGCAGAGGTACTACAGTACATCACCTTTCAGAAATGAACCACATCACATCTCAGGTGACGCGCATCCAGTTTACTCAGTGAGACTGAGCATTGCTCTACCTTTCATTCTTTTACATTTTTCAAATTGAGGCAGACAGCTTTTTCCTCAACTTCCTCTACAACATTCATGCAGTACATACAATTTCTCTAGAGTGTTGAAAAGAAATTCCTATATCTTTATGAATAACACTCATTTTCACATTATAATGCATGAAGTTTACGAATTTGATTTAACATGTATGGCGAAAATTTAACTCAACACAAAATATTGCAGCTCCCCCTATGTAAATACACTTATCAAAAAAATCCTCCCCCTTCGTGATTGACATGAAGCATATTAGTTAACACTCAGATGCAACATTATTTATCAAGAGAGTGTAAGGTCTTAAAAATTATGGGCCGCCCAGACCGCGGCCCATTCCCTGGCCGGCTAGGGTCCAGGGCCCTCAGTCCCATTTCGTCAGATTTTCAAGTTTTGACGCGTGTAATGGTTCTGATCTTAGCCATGGGCACCGACAATCACAGGTTAGTTATCTGGCTAGTAGTCCTTGGTTCTCGTGTTGGCGAGCCGCCTCGTGGTGATTTGGTACGGACTGTTGGTACTCCGGTGACTTCCGTAGTTTGACAGGTTCTCACCCTTGGTGATTCTACCCACTAGACGTAGCTGACCTGGGCACGTCTGCTTGCCGACCCACTTGGGAGTGGTGGAGGCTTATCCCGTGTAGAGGTTTGTAGGTCGGTTGCCTCAGGGCCCCTTGCCTTTGCAGCCTGAGTCTGGCTGGGGAAAAAAATCGATTAGAGGACCCGACCTAGAACAGTTGGTCTGTGTGTACACACGTAGTCGGGGATAGTAGACATGTGCTGACGAGCACGACCCCAGATAGTCCTTGTTCGTTGGTACAATGTACCGTGTCTCAGTTTTCGCCTGAGGGTGTATAGGGAGACACTTGAGACTGCGGTGTAAGTCGTCGGAGGACGCTTCCGGTCTCGTGGTTAGTGGGTTAGTACTCCTGTCACTTGGGTGGTTCTGACGTGGATTTTTTCATCGCTGTGGTTTGACGTACTGGCGGCTCAGGTGTTCCGTTCCGCGTGGACGAGGCTTGGATTAGCGACAGGTGTAATGGTCCTATGTAGAGCTTCTTTACTTGTAGTTTCATGCCTTTCCTGTTGTTTATTTACTGCACTTGCTTTAGTTATCATACTGTTGTTTTCTGTCGTGTGAGGTGGGGATCCGTGGGATCCCTACTGAGTCGAGGAGACGAGGCTCACCCCCGTTATTTTCAGGTGAGGCGAGGCTTCCGCGTAGTGCATCAAAGGTGGTTCGTGGTGCCAGTGATCAGGTATAGACGCCAGTTCGCCAGGGCCGGGTTATGCCCCATGTACTTGTACCTTTTCTTTCAGTTGACTGTACTTACTTTGGACTCATGGTTGTAGACTGTATAATTGTTATAAACATGTAATAGTTTAATTCCAGTATTAATTAAATTATGCATTATTTATATTCTTACGTTTATTTTAGCTTCTTGTACACTCCCACACCAACTCTTAACACTTCTGGGTCTCCTGATCTATCGGTGGTGGGCCAGGATCTGAATGGTATCGGATTATTTTCGGTATTTGGATCCGGACTACGTTCGTCACTATTTTTTTATTTTTTTAAACATGTCTCATTAATTACAAAGATAATTAGTTTATGTGAGATCGAAATTATCATGTATAAATTAGAAATCACTCAAATAACTCAAATGTGAAAGCCACTTCGAGGCATCATGGTGCAATATGAGACTTAGTGTAATGTCAAAAATGGTGTGTCTATAACTGCCTCGCCTTGGTGTCTGCTTTGCAGGGGAATGGCACGTAACAGAATGAAATGAAGTGGGAGAGTGGACTGAAAAGTAGATGCCAAGGTGTGATGAGACACACTCTCGGCATTACATGGTTAAAATTTTTCTAGAGTTTCAGCGAAGCAAACTTGAAGAAGGTTCTCCAAAATCAATAATTATTTGGATAGGAAACAACCAAGGAAGGAAATAATGTGCGCTTAGGCACTAACAGAAAAAGGGACTAACTCTTCTGCGTGGAAGTACCTAGGTTGTGAACCTATAGGTTTCACTATTGGGGAGCAGTTACTAGCCAATGTGGAAGTGCTACGGCCAAGGTGGGTCTAATGGAACAAAAGAAAAAGAGTAGTTGATAAATCCAAACGAGGGTCTCTTTCAGAAAAATAACCCAAGGCAGTCTCGGGGAAACTCAATACTCAAGTCAGAATGGAATATCTCATATTAGTTAAGAATTTAAGTACAGCGGCTCTGACAATCGAATTAAGTGACTGATCTTCCACAATGATATCAAAGTCTTACATGAATGCATGCTGGGTTTAAAGAAAAAATTAAAATAAATTAAAAAGTAGAAGATAACCAATGATAATATTGTTAAGCTGTTAAGACCGGTCAGGACAGTAATCCCATAAGCCAATATTGAGCCGGAGTCTGTTTATCCATGCATCGACCCACCGAATAGAACCATCGTCATGAAGCTACCACAACTTAACGGCCTATACGTACAACTCAAATTCCTCTAAAATCATCACTGTTTTTCTTGAAGGGGAACTCAAATTCCAGATTCGTTCTGGCCATAAGGTCTTTGACGTGCTCTAATAGTGTAGATATTATATAGTATAATGCATGACAAAGTGGCATTAGTCATCGAAGCGACCGAAGGTGGGGCATGGTGGGACAATGGTATCCCATTTTTTTAAAATATTATTTTTTTTGAAATTACACCCAATAGTTAACATAGTATTATTCAAATCAGAATTGCATTGATATGTACAAGGAAATTGGCGCACCACAAAGGTAGAAGAACATACAACATAAACAATCAGGGGTAGTTTTTATATCGTGCTTGACCCTGTTGATTTTGATGAGACCTTCATGTGAACTTGCTCCTATCCACACACTCTCACCCTTACTTGATTGAACTTACTCCTCTCCATATCCTCAACTGAGTATCAAACTCCCTTCTTTTTGCTAATGTCAAAGGGGGAGAAAGGTGGTATGAGTCATTTCATTTCATTTTGAGAAGTGGTATGAGTCTACAAGTGGTATGAGTCAATTCATTCCTATTGGGAGAAGAAAAGAGTGTTGAGTCATTTCTTCAGGTTCTATTGGGTATGTGAGTGCATTGTATGCAAGTGCAAAGGGGGGAGAGAGTTTTGATGAATCATGTTTAGTCTCACTGCATACTCACTGTATACTCAATGACACTTGTGATAAAATGCTCCTAATGATTCATAGTGTTGCCATCATCAAAAAGAGGGAGAATGTTGTGTCCCTGAGTTTTGATAATGTCATACACTATGACTCATCAACGTGGGTTTTGATGATGTCATACATTATGACTCATTACCTATGGTTAGATGGTGTCATGCTTGTGACTTTGATAGTGTCATGCTTGTGGCCTTGATAATGTCATGCTTGTGACTTTGATAATGTTTTGCTTTATGTGTTTCAGTGATATGTGTGCTTTAGTGTTGTATGTGTGAATTCTTAAAGCACAGATTGAAGGATGGCATTTTTTTTAAAGCTAGCCTCTTCATACTCAAGGCTAGCCATTTTATGCTTCTTCATTTGCTGAGGGCCAAGCAGCTGTATAGCAGATCTTTGAAGCAGCAGCATTGATGCAGTGTTGTTGAAGTGTTGAAGGAAGCAATAGTGTGGATGCAGCATTCTTGTAGTGTTGATGGAGTAGATGCACTATTGATGGAGTGTTGATGGAGTTTACTCCACATGCACACCATGGAAGCAGCTCTATGCCTTTATGTCTGCAGAACGAGCTCAAGAAACCCTTAAATCAAGGTGGAAGAGTGGGATTGAAAACCTTCAGACAAGAAGAAGAAATCAAGCTGGTAAGCTTACAAAGTCGACATCATTTGACCATGGAGTCGACGCAGCAAGGTTCCAAAGGAGAAGAAAAATGATCTGTTCAAAGCAGGGCTCTACCGACGGAATAAGGGTAAAAAATAGTTGCTAGTGGTAACAAATAGGTTACCAAGGGTGTATAATACCTTGTAAGTGTGAAAAATAGACAATGGAGCTAAAAGTGAGAAAAGTGAAGAAGCAGCATCGACTCTGTTGAGAGTTCCACCCCTTGGGAATTACTGCCCTCCTCAGCAACAAAGGAGGCCGATTGGCCCTAAAAGAGCCCATTACCAACCATCGCCGGAATCATTGTCAGACGTATTCAATGCCCTCATGGCTGCCAATGCACTCACCCTACCGAAGGAAAGACCCGTATGGCCCCAGAATGTTGACACTTCCAGGTACTGTATTTTCCACAGGCAGCCAGGTCATATAGTGGATAACTACTTCCATTTTAAAGATTATATTTATGATATGAATGACCAAGGGAGAATTGACTGGGATGAAATGAGGTGATACATCGTCACCCTAAAGGCTAGGAGACCTCCTCCTAGACCATAGTTCCAGTAGCAACAACCACAACAACAACAACAACCATAGCAACTGTAGCAACTTCAGCAAGCCCCACAGCAGCAGCCGAACATGGGCATTATCTAGAACCCACTATCAGAGCATCAACAGCCCAACCACTAGGTCAACCCCATCTCTTCCCTCCCAGAAGTTGGAAGAGGGTAGGGTTGGTATACGAAAAGCACCTATGTTCTCGCTGCTAACCACATTCCTAGCCAACCTCCGTGCCATACCTGGCCAACACCTCTGCCTCCCCGACCCGTATCACAACCTATAATGAGCCCCCCCTCATTCCCACAGCTATCACACCCTCTCATCCGCATCCCTACTACTAACTGCTAGATAATTCACCAGCAAATGCCATCCACCACACCCCCTTTACCCTTAAAGCCTCTCATCATCTCTCATCCCTCCACTTCACCATCTACCTCCGCCACACCCCGACCTATGCCTTCTAAGCCCCTCATTATCCATCGTCCATCTGTGGGCCCATCTACCTCCACTTTACCTCAACCAACCAAACCTCTCATCATCCACCATCCATTCGAGACCCCGTCTACCTCCGCGATGCCTCCCCCTAACAAACCCCTCATCAGGGCCCCTTCACCCATCATTACCTCTACACCACTAATTGTTCCTCCACCATTACCACTTAAATCCCTGCTAAATCCCTCACCTAAACCCGCAGAGGTGCAGCAAAAACTGCAAGCAATGGTGCTCCGGAGTGGGAGGATCTTCCACCCGGTATTCCCCCAAAATAGTTAGGCCCCCGAGCAGTCCTAGCTAGAGAGAGGCACTGAAGAGAAACTAGAAGAATCCACTCCCAGGACACAATATGATTTGTTGAAACATTTGGACAAGATGCCCGCCCAAATTTCTATTCTGGAATTGATCAATATTATTTTTACATGATTTGACAACAAATTCTCAAAATTTTGGACATTTCATGGGATCAACATGGTTTCTCCATGATTTTCTTAGATTTAATTAAAAAATACATGTTAATTTCCTCAAAGGAGGGTATTTAAGTAATATACCTTTTAATTGAGGATTTTACACTAGGCGGAGGATTTCAAGTCTTTAAAGCTTCAAGAGAAGGCTGCCCTCAAGCTTCCTGCGCAGATGCTCCTCGAAGCTGCTCCAAGCTTCTGTTCTTGTGTTGTGTCAAGTCCCTCCTCCTTTGGCAACGTCTCCTATTTCTTAGAGTTTGAAGGTGAGAACACGGGGGGAGTTCCTCCTAGTTTCAAGCATTCAAGGCATTAGGGGAGGCTTTCTCCGGGTTTGTGATTCGAGAACCCTGTGCCCCCGGGTATTCCCCTCCCTTTCCTTTTTCCTTTTTGTGTTAGAGAGAAAACAAAGAGAGAGGGGGGCGAAGGAGGCCCCTCCGAGTTTGCAGATTCGGAGTAACCTCCCTCCTAGTCTTCCTTTTTATTTTTTTGCTTTTGCTTCTTTTTTTTTTTTTTTGAAAAGAGCCAAAGAGGGAGGGAGGACCCTCTGGGTCTGCAGAACCCGGGAGAGTCGCCTCCAAGTTTGCATGACCCGGAGGAACTCCCTCCAGGTCTGCAGAACCCGGAGGAGCCTCCTCTGGGTCTATAAAGCCCAAAGGGGGTTCCCTCCCAACTGCGGCACCAGGAGGGGCCTCCTCCAGGTTTCCAACACCCGGAGGGGGTACCTCCACATACTCCTTACACCAACCAAGAGAGAGGGGGAAAGGAGGACAGTCCCTCCTGGTTCCCAAGTCCAAAGAGGGCTATAAAACCCATTGACCTGTCCCTTTCTGGGATTTTTTTCCTATTCCTCTCTCCAAGGCGGCAACGCGCGGAGGTTCTTTTGATTTGTTTTGACCTTCCTTGACGCCGTCCTACTACCCTTGGATCTCGAGGCGCAGGGATAACTCTTCGGCACATTGGATACACTCCACGGCAGTCGAGGAGTCATCATTTTTTGATTGTTTTTTGCGTGTGGGTATGTGGCTTGATGTTGCCCACTAAGTGTTTGACAAAATTTTCGTGTATCAAAAGACATGAAATTTTTGAGAATTTCACCAGACAGAATCTTGAGGACATTTAAATTAACCCACATATAACAGCCATTGTTTCATATCGCTTTACACCATCTCATAGTGGATTTAATTTGAATATTTCGGTCTATTCACATTTATTTACAAACTGCAAGAATAGATAAACTTTAACGGTGTTTCCTACACAACCGTCGTGATAAGGTGTTCATATAGCTACGCTATAATAAAACGTAGGAAATTTACCAATGTTAATTTAAAAGCATCGAAATATGTTGCTTATACCTACATGTTTTGAAAGTGTAGGTAAAATTCATGGCTATAGGCCAGTTTTCTTGTAGTGCGTGTAGGCTCCACATCACGACCTCTCGGACATGGGAAACACTACCCAAAATATCGGCACACACATGACCTCATCATCGTGTCCTCTACACAAGCCCTGGAGAAGCCAGAGATAGGCTACCCGAAGCACTACGTCAACCATGACGGAGAACCGGTCACAAAACCACAAGTCACGTGTCATGTGACGGAAGGACCTCCTCACTAGAAGCAAAGCCAGACGCGTCCACTGACGTCTTACACTGCGCCTCAAGCGTCTCATACTCGCCTCGAACATGGTGACTGAGACACTGTACCAAGTGCAATGAACAACAGTAATGAGTGACTAGTCACGGTCACGCGCAACGGCACTCATCCAAATGTCCCGGACCACGTGTGCACACACAAGCCCAATGTCTTGAGCTAGGCCTCTAGCTAGTTTCCCCCCCAGTAGGATGCTACTGTAAAGCAAGGGGCCCACGAAAACTAGCCAAAAAACTATCTCTCGGGAACTCGCCCCGCCACCACTCCCAAGTGGGCTGACACAAAGTGTCGTCAGGCTATGACTAGTGGAGACTTACTAGACACAGAGACTCAAGATAGAAACATTGAATTACAGATAGGGTAAGCACTCACCTATCACACGTACGATGAAGCACAAGGCAGTACACAAAACTGCCACCAGACTAAGGATAGTCAACTAGACCTATACACAATGATCCTTGAGTCACACCGCTAGGGTCAAGATCGTCGCACATCACGGCAATATACCATTAATTAGCCTAGTCCCTAAGCCAAAAGCCATGATAAAACACAAACCAAGGAACATGAGGGAACATCAAAACCCTGAGACCACATAGGTACGCAAACCTAGGTAAGATGATACCTCTAAGCCTCCAAAACTAGAGTCTCAATCCATACAGGATAATCGAGACACTCACGAGGTCACGTGTCAACTGCTACTCACAACCAAGTTGACCAGAAACCATAATGACCCTCAAAATCACACAAAAATCACTACTCGGTACAATGGCACATTTGAACACCCTATAACACGAACTTGCTAATTGTTATTGTGAATGGCTTTATATGCATACTTGTTGGCATGATGTTTTGTTCTGAAGGTTACATCTCGTGATAGAATTACAGTGGTTCCTTTTAATTTCGCATTGTCATTAACTGTTGTAGATTTTATTTGGGTAGATCTATTCACCCCCCCTCTAGATCGGTGTCCATCCGTTCCAACACGTGGTATCAGAGCCTAACTCTCCCTTAGGGCTTTACATCCCAGAGAGATTAGTTATGGATGCTAAAGGATTGATTGCTGAGGGGCATTCGACTAGTAAGCCACCATTCTTCATTGGTAACAATTATGCCTACTGGAAGAATCGGATGCAGGTTTTCCTCTGTGAAAAGGATTATGAGATCTGGAAGGTTGTGAGTAAGGGTCCGTTTGATTTGCCTAGGCCGGTCGATCGAAATCCCCTGGCCTCTTTATTTTAAAGGCGGTTTCGGCCCAGGTATAATGGTATTCACCCTAGATTCAAAACTCAACATTGTACCCACCTAAACCCATGGAAATTGGGCCATTTTGGTCTCGTGAGGGTGACGGTCGCCCGAGGATTTATTCTCGTAATTCGGGGATTAAATGGGTTCCCCGTGGTGGGTCTCAGCCGTGCAATTGTGGCGTGTTTTCCATCTGGCTTGTGTGCCCATGGTAGGTTGATTACTGTGGGAGATCAATCACCGTGGAGGGCCAAATCTACATGAGTTCTATGATCATGGTTGGGTGATTCTTGTGTGAGTAAGTGGGGCGACATTCATTGGTTCTCGTTACCGGCCTTAGGAGGTTACCCGTGTCGGGTTGTGCCACCTCGTGGTTTTAGGTGTCCGTGAGTTGGACCTCTTTTGGAGTAGTACTCCACCAACCTTAGCTTTCTGGGTGTCATGCACATACCAGCTGGGCCGAGAGCGGTTGCTTACTAAGTGCTGACACTTTTCGACTGCATGGTCGATAGTTGTACCCGATGTGATGATTTTAGACTGGTTACCATAGGACCCCTCCTCTTAGCAGCTAGAGTCTAGCTGAGAGAAAAACCAGTTAGAGGACCCGACCTTGAGGGCATGGTCTGTGTGTGTACACGTGGTTGAGGGTAGTGGACCCACGCTGACAAATGTGACCCCAGCTAGTCCGTGTGTTGTTGTGGCTCCACCTTACTCTTTGGGAGAGGTGGATAGGGGTGAGTGCAGCGAGTGGTGTAAGGCATCAGGGACGCATCCGACCCGGCCCCTTGCCTCACTCTTTGGGAGAGGTGGCCAAGTTTGGGAGAGTTGGCGTGGTATAAGGCATCTAGGACGCATCCAGCCATTGCTAATGATGGAGTGCTCCAGTCACCGTGGGTTTAGTTTCTGACCGTGAGTTGTGGTTCTCCAATGTGGGGTTAGTGAGCTCAGACCCGGTGACCTTAGCATGTTTTCTCGCCTGCGAGGCCGAGATTTCCTGACAGTGTAGATCGAGTTTTACCGATAATTAGGATAGGGAGTTTCAGCGGTATAATTATCGTAGTGGCTCCTATCGTGAGGGCTTTTCCCTACGTTCGAGGCTTCATAGATCCTTCGGCAGTGCCCCGCAACCTCTTGGGATCAGTGGTTCCGATTCGGGATAGAGGTGTCCTTGTGACGGCTAGAGTAGCATAGAGACTCCGCTGTTCTGTCGTGTTTCTATTATATTGGGTTATTCGATGTTGTGATTCATCTTGTGATTCTGCCACTACTGTTGCTATTATTCGGGGTGTGACAGGTACGCGTTCCACTCCCTCTCTTGGACTTTGCTCATTCCGTATATGCACTTGTCTACCGCTACTCGTGTGTGAGAGTAGGAATCCTTGCTAGTCAATTTCTATCACCAGTGGTGAGCTTGAGTGGACCCGTCCCGTAGTCTCCTCTGGACTACGAGTGGGAGTGACTACCCCTTGACTCTGGTGGTTCCTCAACTGCACAGATCCATGCGTTTCCCCTAGGTAGGGATGATCGCTCATTGTAGCTTCTTAATAGTGACGTGTTCTGCCCTTGAGTCCTCGCTAGGGCTGGGCCTTTGGCTGCTCCCTTAGTGCTTGTTTGCTAACTGCATCATCATCTAGGGTAGGGAGTCGTTGCACCATCTCATAGTCGAGTCTTCGCATGTCATCCCGCATCAGTGTCGACCCACTTGGGAGTAGTGGAGCGCGAGACCCGAGAGAGATGATTTGGGGTTAATTTTCGTAGGGCCTCCCATGATGGCAGCTCAAGTGTAGGTTGTTAAGTACATGATGCTTTGATGATGTCACACCATGAGTCATTAGCCAATTGGCTCAAAAATTCATGCCATCCCTTGATGTGTCTAGGTGTGAAGATATCCTGCCAAGCGGTTAATATGCATCGACCTTGTTTTCTAGTTGCATCGACCTTACTGAAGAAAGGGGTTCCTTTGCTTGCTTCAAACAGTGATGTGCATTGACAAGCATGCTTCAAATAGAGAGATGTGCATCAACCTTTATATTCAATCAGTCAAATGTGCATCGACCTTCATGTGCTTCAGAAAAATGTGCATCGACCTCTATATGCAATCAGTCAGATGTGCATCGACCTTCATGTGCTTCAGAAAAATGTGCATCGACCTCTATATGCAATCAATCAGATGTGCATCGACCTTTATATGCTTCAAACAGTAATGTGCACAGACTTGGTTGTGGTAAATACAAATGTGCACAGACTTGTTCATGTTGGTTGCAAATGTCCACAGACTTGGTATGCAAATATGCATAGACCTTATTGAGCCAATGGTCACATGTGCATCGACCTCCACTGAAGAAGTTCATATGTGCGTCGACCTTTATTGAAGGAATTTCTATGTGCACCGATCTTGTTTCTCAACGTGCACTGACCTCTACTGAAGAAACTCAAATGTACACCGACCTCAAGTGAAGAAGCTCCAAATGTGTACCGACCCTACCAAAGGTCAAGCATCTGATGTGCACCGACCCTGCCAAAGGCCAAGCATCTGATGTGCACTGACCCTGCCAAAGGCCAAGCACCTTATGTGCATCAACCTCGAAGACCAATCTTCAAGGGAACCTCACCAGCTGCACTGACCTTAATGATGAAGAACTTCAAATGTGCATCGACGCATCTAGGCTCCCAAGGCCATTTTTAGCAGACCTGTACCTATTTCAGAAAAGCATCTAGAGACCAAAAATAGGAACCAAAAATGCCAAAATGCACATCTTTTGAGGTCTAGAAAAGCATCTTTGCTCAATCAACCTTCCTGTCATCATTGGATTACTATATCAACCCTTTTGGTTCATGAAAAAGTAAGTTACTGTTTTTGGGAATAGTCAGCCATCCTGGTACCCACCTTTTTACCTCCACCCAATCACATGGTCTGTTAGTGAGATCCCTCTGGACAAAAGGACGTCCTTGACAGTCTTGCCTGCTGTAGAAGAAGATGCTACAAATCCTTCTTGGGAAGCTCCTCTCACACTTTCTCTAGTCAACCAAAGTAACAAAATGCTAGAAAATTTCTCTACTGACGGACACACTAGCAACCAATGCTAGTCTAGCCAGAGAATGAGGCCATTCAAGCAAATGTAGATTCCAAAGAACTTATTGCATGCCTTCAACTATGTTTGTGGACCTAAATTTGTTTGGGTTCCAAAAGCTTCTACTTAATGTGTTCTACGCAGGAATGCCTAGCAACCCATCACAATCGACGGTACTTGGACAGTGGTTACTCAAGGCATATGACAAAAGACAAGAAGAAATTCATCCATCTAATCAAGAAAGAAGGAGGGCAAGTGAGGTTTGGAGGCAAAGATAGAGGGAAGATCATTGGCACAGGAACAATTGGTAAGAATTCTTCCAATCTCATTGAAAATGTGATGCTTATAGAAGGCCTTAAGCATAATTTGCTCAGCATAAGCTAGCTGTGTGATAAAGTCCACAAGGTAATGTTCGATGCCAATGAGTGTAAGATATTTGAGTAAAATTCTAATTTTGTGAAATTTATAGGTCATAGACTAAACAATGTATATATGGTAGATCTTGATAGCTCTCTTGCTGAAAACCATTGTCTGTCTGCCAACCAACCTAATGATGCGTGGTTGTGGCATAGAAGGCTGGGGCATGTTAATTATAATATGCTACACAAATTGTCCAAGCATGGAATGGTAAGAAGTATGCCCAAACTATCTTATAAAAAGAACACCCAGGTTTGTGAAGCATGCTCCCTAGGCAAACAAACTCAAAAATCTTTTAAACCTAGAAGTGAGCCCTTGTCAACCATGCCCTTTGAATTTCTGCATATGAACTTGTTTGGTCCAACTAGAATAGTAAGCATCAATAGAAGAAAATTTGGATACATGTTAGTTGACGACTTTTCTCGCTTCACTTGGATCTTTTTCTTGACTAATAAAAATGATGCCTTTCTTGCATTTCAAAAATTCTTCAGAAAAGTAAAACAAGAAGGTAAATTCTGAACATCCACCATCTTATCTGATCATGGAGGAGAGTTCAAAAATTTCTCTTTCTCTGAATTCTACAACAGGAAGGTCTAACACATAGATTCTCCTCTCCCAAGACCCCAATGTAAAATGGCATTGTGGAGAGAAGAAATCGGACAATTGTGGAGACCGCCTAGACAATGCTTATAGAGAGTAAGCTCCAAAGAAAATTTTGGGCTGAAGCAGTAAACACAACATGTTTTATCATCAACCGCTCTATGGTAAGGCCACATACCAAAAAGACTCCTTACGAGTTGATCAAAGGTAAAAAGCTCTCTCTTGTGAAGAGGTACAAGATCTTATTGAAGTCCTCATCCAACTGGGCGAGATTGATATCTATGGGAACAACATGGTGGAAAAAGGTCTGCGAGAAGCTGCTGAGCAGACCTTGAGCCGACGCTCCAACATGAAGAGCCCACCTCGACCTCGTACCGGAGGAAAATCAAATTTCTCCGTAAATGTGATTCATAAAATCTCGGGAAAGAGCCAGGCGAGGTTCATGGTAAACGAGTTTCAACCACCCCTCCCTACTGGGCCGCAAGAAGCATCACAAAGAGGCATACCTCTTCTGATGTCTGAATGCTTGCCATTTGGAAGGCGGTCCGAAAGATCGAAAGGGAACTCCGTCGCCTACAACACAACCACCAGGACTTACTCTGGTTTCTGGAGCGAGTTGAGGACCGTCTGTTAGCATTGACTCCGACCTCTTCACCGCGGCCCTCCGTCCCAGCCTCTACCCGAAATTCAGAAAACACGGTAGAGCCTCGAAGGTTGCTAAGAGCTAGAGGGTGGTTGTCCGATGATGCAACAGATCCCCCCATCAATCAAGCTCTGCGGAAGCTATACTCTTTCCCTTGGCATGGAACTTTGGAGATATTCCATATGTGTCATAGGGAACAACTCCCCGCACCTGATGATAACTCAGGCACTGGCATGGGGCATCGACACCACTATTGCCTATACCACCGCACCACTGGTCATATCATCTATGACTGCCTTCCCTTTAAAAATATTGCGGAGGACTTAATTTCCTGTCAGATAATAAATATAGACGACCCCCTTCAAGGGCCCTCAAGGCCTTCTCAACGGGCCCGCCATCTTTCTTAGTAAATGTTATACATGCGTCAACCTCCCGTGTGCCAACTACGCCAAAAATGCACGAGGAGGGCCCCAGTTCAGGTCAATCCACCATGGGGAACCCCGAATGGCGGCCATGGCAGGACTTGGAACCCCTACCCTTTCCAAAGAAGGAAACCCAAAGACTACTCGAGATCCTCTTAGGGGGAAAAGAAATTTTGGTGCGTGACCCGCCACAATGCCACTCCAAGACAAAGTCTCGGGGTCAACACCGGGACCTACTCACCTCACTTCTTAACAACGAGGAGCAGGCATCCCGAGAACTCCCCCAACCACGAAAAGCAGTCCTCATGCAAAAGGGAAAGTCTCGGCAAGAACCACTTGGGACAAGTGTCAAGTAAATCTCAAGCAGGAGACTTCTAAAGGAAGATCTCAAGCCTACTACCTGATTCGTCTTACACTGCGTCTCAACCACCACGCAGTCTAGCAGGTGGTCGGGCTCATTCTCTGCCGAGGCGAAGTCCAGCGCATCCCAATCGGTGCCGTCGAGGACCGCCGACCAGTAGAATTGATGCGTCCCAGCCCTCAGCGCGATGAAATACCCGGCAAGAAACGCCACTGCGGTAACGTTGGCGTTGTCGGGAAAGCTCGGAATGGTGAGCGACACGCCGTCCGTGCGGTACAGTCGCGCGCCGGCAGTCAGAACGACCTCGGTTTCCGACGCCGCAAACGACACCGAACCTGATCCCAGGACCGTCCCAAGCGATACGCCGTCTGCGTACAGCGTGGAGCCGGATAGAACGAAGCGCTTGCCCCCAAGCACGCCGTCGCGCTGGAATATGCCGCGGATCGGGCCAACCCCGACCTCGCTTTCCTCGACCAGCCCAAGCCGCGATTGCAGGACGACGCCCAACTCCTGGCTCGGCGTGCGCTCGACAAACATATTGATCAGCGGGAGGTCGGGGAGGTTGCCCCGCTCGCGCGAATAGGCGGAGGTGCCGAACGTCAGATCGGGCATCAGTAATACTCGGCCTGGCCGCTGTCGCGCGTCGAGCCCAGCTTGTAGGACAGCGAACCGATGAACTGCGCTCCCATGCGCTCTACGCGGGGCGAAACCGCCTCATCGCCGAACATCGCGATAAAGGCACCGGAAGTCGCCAACGCCGCCGCAAGGCCCATTGCACCGCGCGAGGCAAGCGGAGCCGGGCTGTTCGCGGTAAGCTCCAGCATCGAAACCCAGGCCGTGCGATCCCACACCTTCACCGTGCGCGAACCGTTGACGATCGTCTCGATGCACGACAGGTCGCGAATAGCGCGGTCCCCGTCGCAATCCTCGATAGTGGCCGGGAATGTTACAGTAACGCCAGAGGGAGCTGTCACACGCTCACCCTCCGCCGCCTCATAATCCTCGGTCTTGTAAACGTCCGTTAGGCGCCCGAACATGCCGCCAGCGATCCAGCCGTCATACAGCGATTGAAGACAGGCCATGCCGTCCGCCGCCTCGTCTCCGCTAGGCTCCTCGCCCGACGCGATGACCTTACCCAGCTTCAGGGCGAGCGTGATGATGTCGCGGCAAGTCGTCATCTACGGCTCTCCCGCGTGAAGAAGAAGGGGAGGGGCGCGAACCCCTCCCCGGAAGGATTAGACAGCAGCCGCGCCGACATAGCCGGTGAAGACGCCGTGATCCTTGCTGTTGAAGCTAATCACACGATAATCTGAGATAATCAAGTTTCATTCTTGTTTATGATATTGTATTCATATATTTGGTTATGTTAACCATCCATCTTGACAGATTTCATGTTCTTTACGCATTCTAAACTTATTTTAGCTTATGCTACTTTCATGCCGAAATATATACTTTTGTATTAATGATCACATTTTCACATACTTCATGTACTTGTTTAATGATGATTGATCGTTGTTTTAACATGATCCCTTCACGTCTATAGTTTTTCTTAAGTACATGGTGCGTACCCCGGTTCGTGGCCATTAGTTACACTTTGCACTTATAGGCACACACTTCTTGGACTTGTGATCTTCTCCGTTGGATATTTCGTCCACCAGACTAGGTGATCTTGTTTCAAGACCTCCGTAAGTCTCCGCGAGCTTGAGATTCCCACTAGGATACCGAGTTGGTTGTACCCTCAAAGCCTAATTTTTTAGAAAGCACTTAAACTATCGACGTTTTTCTGAGTCTTGGCTAGAAGTGGCCCTCAAGAGATCGCTACTGTACATTAGCGGCCAACCCGTGACCGCGTCTATCCAAAAATTCCATTATGTTGGCCCTATTTCTTGTTCTGGCGTCAACTGTATAGAAACGGTCCTAGCATGATTGCATATTCACAGAAACGGTCCAGGAAAGATCGCTTATTTGTAGTTCTATCTAACTAGAGGGTTGACCCAAGGGTTGGTTTTCCTAAAGTTCTTAGATGATCTTTTGATTATCTAGAACCTAATATCTTGTTAATAAACTATTAATGAAATTATGGAAGTTAAAGAATATGTCGTTATGTTGTCAGATTCCGTCCGTAACGTGACCTTATTTTAAATCATTCTTTGAACTCTCATGATCTTGCATTGGTATGTTCTTACCTTGGTATTTGTTATCATGAAACTTGTTATTGAACCTGTTACGTTATTGGTAGTACTTTATTGTTATATTCATGGAAGTAGCTAGATTTATAATGTGAAGATACAGTTCGGGCACTGATTGTGTCCAAGGGCCCGACTCTAGCCCCTCGACTGATTGCCAGAAACATGCTATAAACCATGGGGTATGATGAACACTGATGTCGTATTACGCTGGGAGTATTTTCTTTTATAAATGAGTGAAATCCACGAGGTCATCTCATGATTGAATTGCTACCTACTTGTTACATGACATTCTAGTGCATAGCCTTTACAGTTATGAAAGTGAAAGGTGAAAAGTGAAAGTGCATTCTCGTTTCATGTTTGTATAGAACCCATTGTCTGAATTTGTGGTGTTACATTTTATTCTAAATTATATTAAGGCCAAAACCCATAATCATATAAGGTAGAGATTTAATCACCATTCATTGGCCGACAAACCACAATTCCTACATCTTGCATAACTCAAGCCAAATAAAATTTAGTAGACATTGGCCCTAAGGTTCACATTGAGATTTGGGTCCACTTAGGCCCATTATCAATTTGGAATCTAGTGTCTAGGCAAGAGGTCCAATGACAAATGCCTTAAGTGGGCTTGTGGTTACTTAATTAGGTCCCTACGAGAGTAAGAGGAGCCTCTCACAACCCCACCTCTTACCTGGCTGGTGGATAAATTTGATAGTGGACTTGGGTTGGGCTTAAGTCAGATTGTGAGAAATCAAACTTCTTGGTCCAAGGATCCTTAGGTGTCATAGGTTAAATTGTTTGACAACTTCTTTGTGCTTGTAAAAATAAAATAAAATCTTTTAGTCATATCTCAATTGTGTGTTTCCAAAAAAAGAAATCAATAAAGGGAGAACAAATTAAAAAAAGAAAACATTTAAAACAATTGGTGAGAGAATAATACACATTCTTAGATTTGGCATACAAATTAGACATGTGGACCAATTCGGCCCATTACACTATTGATTGCCCAAACCAATTTTTGCCTCTCACCCAACATAGCCCGACCCCCTACGAAAGTCCATATGCTTGGTAGGACCAAAAAGAGAACCCATTACCTTTGACGGCCCAGTTTCTATCCTTTCCCCAAAAATAGGCCCAACTCACTCAGTTCTACCAAGGGGCCCATACTATACATCTTCCCCAAGAGCAAGCTCAAATGTTTCAAGCTTCTCCACACCCTTTACATGAACCATGTCCATACACTCTTAATCATGGGTGGAGAGATCAATCTAATCTTTCTTGGGAAACTCATCAAAATAAAGTGCAAACTCCTCCTGAGCCAAATTTTTAGAATTGGACTCAATTTCCAAATCACCATTATGATCAAGCCCAGTATGGAGGGCAACCCACATACTCCCCACTATCTCACTATCGGATTGATAACCCTTTAGATTACTATCCACCACAGTCTGACTCTTAACCCATTTATCCATCTTCTCCATACACTCATCTTAATAAGGAGGATAAGCTCGATCAATTGCATCAACTCATCATGGCTCGACAACAATCCTTTGAGGCTCAACGTCAATCCATCCGAACACTATTAGATCTGTTTGCCAAACAACTGAGTTGGTTCGGTCGACCAAAAATTCCAGCAAGCAGAACTCTAAGAAATTATAGAGTTTGGTCGATCGATGGGTCATGTTCGGTCGGCCGAATTTTTCAGCGTTGAAAGTTTTAGGAATTCTCAGAGTTCGATCGACTGACGAGGGAAGTTCGATCGACCTAATTTTCCAGTAGTTAAAAGTTCAGAGAGTTTTAGAGTTTGGTCGATCGACTTGACATTTCGATCGATCGAACCTCACGAAGCCAGCAATTGTTGACTTTGGTTTTCACAACGTGGGCATCCATCTCTTTTGGACTTTTGAGTCCCAAAGCCCCTTAATCTACCACAAAATGTGGATCTATGTCTAGCATGTCTCTTGACCAACCCAAGTGTTATAAAAACACATTTTTTGGGGCAAGAAACCCAAATCATCCAAGGGGATTCAAAGGAGAATATCAAGGGAGAAAGAAGGCTACTGCATCACCTACATGAACAGTGATCTGTCTAGCATTCCTTCATCAAAGATCAGCTTTTCAAGATCCTTCTGAAGCCAAAGAAGTGGTGTTTAACTGAAGATTCAAGAATCAAGTCCTAGATCTGTATCAATCAAACAGGGGGAACCTAGATCTGAATTTTTCATTTGATTTCTTCATCTAATTTGTTTTGAGCTTCAAGTGTGTATTTCCTGCCAAATCTGTAAACACTTGTGCATGTATGGATCTCTTTAGATCCGTATGTGTGTGTGGATCTCTTTAGATTCGTGTGTGTGTGAGAGGTTTATTTCAGATCTGTGCCTGTGTGTGGGTCTCCTTAGATCCGTGTGTGTGTGTGAGGTTTATTTCAGATCTATGTTTGTGTGTGGGTCTCCTTAGATCTGTATAGGTGTGGGGATCTATTCAGATCCATAATTTGTGCCAGTGAGCTGGTGGATTTCAGATCGACAGCGTGTGTGTGCGTTGTTGATCCGGTCGTCAGATTGTGTTGGAAATTTCATCTCTCTGTGTGTGTGTTGGGGTGTGTCCCCGTGTGTATGCAATCATCGTCCTGCATGTGTGTGTTGGAGCTTAGCTCTGTGCTAGGGCTTTAACCCCGTGCTGATTTTCTAGCAGTGATGTCTCACTGGGTTTTAGTGAGGGGAGGACGTAGGGAGTCTGTCGTGGTCCCGAACCACCTTAAAAATCCTTGTGTCTTGTGGTTTGGATTGTGTGATTTGGTCCATTTCTTCTATCGCCATTCTATGTAATCGTGCATGCATACGTGTTTTATTATTATTTATATCATTTGAGGCCCTCGCGTCTCTGGCGATCACACTCCTTTAGCATCCACACATGCTCCCTCTATTTTCCCATATTCTTCTTAGCACATTTATACCAATAATATGGCAATTTGTAGATTCTAATAAATCCACTTAGATTAATAAAAAAAGAAATAAGAATAAACACGCTAAGAAGAATGTGGAAAAAGTAGAGGGATCATGCGTGGATGCTAAAGGAGTGTGATCGCCAGAGATGCGAGGGCCTCAAATGATATAAATAATAATAAAAGGAGGGATCACGATATAAATACCTTGAAAAGCGGGGGGAATTGTGAGTGTTCCTTCTCTTCCTATCGGCCGGCCGATGGAGAGAGTCTCTCTTGATTGATTACCCTTACAAAATAAAGATAACACCAAATGAAGAATGGATGAGAAAACCAGGATGTGTAGGATCAACTCCTAAATATGAATAGAATGTGAGAAGCATATGAGTGAACACACCTATTGGTGTTTTGGCCTTAAACCCCTATGCAAAGGGTGGGACGATGAGGATATGAATGAATAAAAGGGTTATGTGCAAGTGTTGCACTAGGGGATGCTCTCAACGTGGTTGAGAGGAAGAAAGTAGAGAGTAAAATAAAAATATGATGCATGCAGATGTAGTAAGAAGAATAAATAAAAGTTTAAGAGAGCCTGTGGATTTTCTCCAGGCTTTGGATGGACGTTTAGGAGGAAGGCTCCAAGAGCATGAAGCTTTAGATGTGAGGAAGACTTCTCCTTGAGCCAGAGATTCGGTAGCACCACCCCTCTGCAATGAAGTCGGCCCCCCTCTGGCATAGGGAAGACGAAGGGCTTATTTATAGGGAGATCGTGAGTTTAATTCACATAACGATTAGGATAATTGATTTTAGAATGAGATAAACATTGGAAGGAGTCCTCCCAGTCTTGGAAAGCCATAAAGATCCTTCCCTAGTTGAAAAGGACTTCAAAATAGAGGAAGAAGGAGCCACGGACGAGTTTGGGAAACTTAGGAAAATGGCGTCAGACCCAGTGGTCGCCCATTAAATGGGCGTCCACCACCTTGGACGTGAATTCAAAGTTGAAATATGAAAATCCAAAATAAAATGGAATTCACGTCTGAGCGTCCCGACGCTAATTCTAAATAAATCTAAATTTCATGCAGAATTAGAAAATGAAAAATAGCAAGGTAAATCGCGTCTGGAAGTCTGAACGCTCATTAGGGATTGGCGTCACCCGTTTGAGATATCTTCCCAATAGAGAGGCTTTATTGAAAGAAAGCATTGGTTCAGAAACGGCCACCAAACAGGCCTTATTAGACTGCACAATTTGTTTTAAGCTTCTGCGGGAACCAGAGTTCCCCACCCCTCGTATATTCCATATAAGAATAGGCTGGATCATTGAGGATTCAAAATAGTATCCTCCATCGATCTAGCTCTAGATCTAGTGATGACTCCACCATCAGGAGGCCTACTTAGATTCCCACCTCCCCTTTCAAGCAGTTTAACTTGCAGAAGCTCATTATCAACACACGCCTTGTCAGCCATTAACTTTCAAGCTGAAAGCATTTCTAGATTCTCCACATTGTGAGGAAACTCCACCTCACAAACCACAACCGATGCCTCAGCATCCAACTTTGACTTCACCTTAGACCCAGCATGAAACTGTTGACTAACAACTTCAACTCCACCAATAGGACCCTTAAGTGGAGAGGAAATTGGGCCCCCCTCACTAGTTGGAAATCCACAGTCATCTGATGCCTGTAAAATAGTCGGTCCCTGATCCATAATTCCACCAAAAGCTGTCTTAGGAGGGGAGGGAGGCCCCACAGCTACTGACTGCAATAAAGCAAAGGCATCGGTCTCCCCTTCCGCTTGCACCAGATCCTGGGAAGGCCCCGCAGAACCTAGTACATTAGGATTTGCATGTTGCAATTCTAGAGACTCCACAGTCTGATGAAGAACCTCAAATTTATTCTCCATTGCCACATTTTATCGAGCGACCGGAGGGTCCACCTGTCGAGGTTGAAAGGCCTGTCTAGACTTTGTAGGATCTTGATCCCTTGCCAAATGACTCCGGGCAACTCTACCCAGTTTCTTCTTACAACCTTCAACAGAGTGACCGAGCTCTTTATAGAATGAGCAAAGAGCAGGGACATGGTTGTAGCTAACTGCTTGCCAGTAGCCAACTCCATCAAGATCGATCTAGTGCCTCTCCCTGCGCAGTGCAGATAGATCCATCTCAACACAAGCCAAGTCCTCTGAAGTGTCAGTCATAGCCAGAGTACACTCATGAATGCGCAGGACCATCCCAAAATTGCCAGCATGGATTGCAAGCAGTCTTCATGATACAAATTGGCTGGCAGAGCTGGGAAGCCAATCCAGACCGACACCGTCGACGGATCCGCATCAAATTGAAGTCCGTTGTCCAGTGGAAGAACCGAAAGAGAAAGCCCTTGATATATAGGTTCTTCTGAATCAGCAGCTTCGTGAAGTCAGATTCACTGTCAAACCGAAGAAGCAAGTGTCTCAGATTGAGCTTGCTAATAACGAAATTAGATGAGAGAGCCAGGCGCTACAATAAGTAGCTCTTGATCTCGGTGAAAGTTGGACGTCCATAAGCGCATTTGGCCACTATGGAGAAGGAAAGGAATCAAACAGATGCCTGGACCTCTTCCTTGGTGAAGAACATCGCAGGCTTGCCCTGATCAGTAAACGCTGGTTCCTTTACCAGAATTGCAATCCGAGGCCTCAGCTTTGATTCCATTAAAGCCTGCGTAAAAGTCCAGCGGATACTGACTTGGGAGGAAGAAGAAGAAGTCCCTAACAGCACTGAGGTGGAAGGTAGAACCCCAGCCACACCGGCCATGGCCAGCAGGAGGGGCACACCAAGAGGAAGAAGCTATGGCGGGAAGAGATGCAGAGTTTCTCACACTAGGAAAACTAGAGAGAGAAAGGTGATGGCGCACTGAATCAACCCGGATAAGCACTGAATCCACTTCCTGAAGCATTTTCGTCGCTAGGAGAAGCAAAACCTCCGAGCTATGAGGGACGCTGAGCGGGCCATCCTGCAGACCCGGGATAGCTTGTTGTATAGCATCCTGAGGAGCATCCCCATGTACTTGGTGGAGGAGACGAGGGAGTGGGAGCCCGTGCTGGGGGTAGAGACAGTATTTTCGACAGAAGATAAGTTGGTGCAAGCACCTCAGTTCACTCCGACTCGGTGGGACATGGCTGCCAGACAGGTCCAAGGCAAGCATCCCCGCTTTGGTCTATTTTTGGCCCCGCTAAAGTGGGGGTATAGAGAAGAACCATTTCTGCTGGACTGCCTGGCCGTCCATTTTATGCATGAGCTGGCTTTGGGCTGGTTTGCCGAGTTGAAGCTCTAGGATGCACACACCTTTCGGGAGGGAGCGGTGGAGTTCACGGAGTACGTGTTGTTCAACTATGCTTTAATACTCATTTGAGTTGGCATCTACCACAGTGTCTACGCCTCCCGCTATAGCTATCCCATATCAAGGGGCCTCTGCTGTGGAATGATTGAAGTCTTCAGCGAAGAAACAAATACTTTCTACACAGTGGAGGGTGAGACTTCACTAGATCTGTGGAGCCTTAGTCAGCTGAGCAGCTTGCCCATCGATGGGGAGCCATATGAGGAAGTCTGCCTCCCTGACCTTATCAAGGATGAAACCAACGGGGATGACTTTTATTCTCTCGGCTATTCCTACTGGTACCTCATGAAGGCGTACCGAGAGTTATACCAACTGGCGCACGGCGGGAAGCAGCCCCCTCGCGGAGATAGAAAGAGGGTCCGCATGATCCTGTGGCTGTAATATTTTTATGACGGGCTGAAGCAGCACGAAGACTTCCCGTGCATTGGCACCGTCGTCACCCGCAAGAAGCGTAGCAAGCCCAAAATCGACGTGAAGATCCCCTCCCGAGGACGTCGAAGTGGCCCTAACCCGACAGGGGTCGACCTGTCGACCTGCTGATGTACTGGCTGTGCTCATTCGCCATACCATACGGAGATGAGATAGTTATCTAGCTGGATGCAATCCTCCCAGCCTGTCAGATGGTGTGGGGCATCAAACTATCGATGTGCTCGGCCGCCCTTTGCTTGATATACAAGGCACTCGGGGACATCAGCATTCATCAATTCCTGAGGCAAGCTCGGTACGTCTGCCAACTACATTTCTTCAACGCGTGGGTCTACTCGCTGTTCCCCAAGTACGCTCCATGCACGCTCCAGGGTTGGGGGTTAGTGCCGCGTGTTGGGACTCCTCTGGTCTATTAGGCAGTAGCCTGAGGAGGTTGTTGGGACTCCTCTGATTTGACTAGCAGCAGACTTGTGCTGATTGATTTTGATGATTGGCAAATGGTTTAATGACTAGAAAAAGTAGTCTTGATGATTGGCAACAGATGATTGGCAATAGTGGTTTTTATGATTGGCAACTGTGTATTATTTAGTGTGTTGCATATGATACATATTCGAGTCCGTGCAGGTTTCCTGCCTTGGCCACATAAAGTCTGTGCAGGTTGTAAGTTCTTGCATGTTCATACACAAGTCCTTTCTTAGCGTCTCTCTCTCTCGCCTGCGTCTCTAGCACATGCACTTGTATGTCTCATGTTCCGTCTCATGCACACCTAGGGTCAGTGCAAGTTTGTGTTTCATACTTGCGTCTCATGCAGTTTGTGTCTGAGTTTCATCTCATGTTGCGTCTAAGCATATACCAGGTCTGAGTGCGTCTCATTGACATACCTCTCTATCAAGTATCTTGAGTGCCCTTTGTTCATATGTTAAGTCCTTCTGAATCACAAGATCGTCATGATTGATAACATGAAATGAGTCATGAACATACCTTTTAAGCATCGAAACATGAAATGCATCATGGACTCCAGATAATTGTGGTGGCAAAGCTATCTGATAAGCGACCTCGTCAACTTTTTCAAGAATTTTGAAAGGGCCAATAAATCTCAGAATAACTTTTCCTTTGATGCTGAATCTTCTAATTCCCCGACTTAAAGAAACGTTGAGAAACACATGGTCTCTGACTTGGAATTCTAGATCCCTTCTTCTTGTATCAGCATATGTCTTTTGCCTTGACTGAGCCACTTGGAGTCTTTCCTTGATCAATTTAATCTTCTCGATTGTATCTCTAATAAGTTCCAGGTCTAGAAATTGTCTCTCCCCAACTTCATTCTAGCAAATTGGTGAGCAACAACTCTTTCCATATAATGCCTCGAACGGTGCCATTTGTATACTAGCTTGATAGCTATTGTTGTAGGCAAACTCAACTCGAGGCAAGTGGTCATGCCAACTTCTACCAAAATCAATAGCAGAAGCCCTGAGCATATCTTCAATTACCTGGCTCATTCTTTCGATGAGTGTAGAAAGCCCTGAGCAGAAGCCCTGAGCTTGATTTGGCCATTAGTTTGTAGATGAAAAGTAGTGCTAAAATTTAGTCGGGTCTCTAATGAGTGTTGTAGACCCTTCCAACTTTATGATGTGAAACTAGAGTCTCGATCAGAAATAATTGTGACTGGGACTCCGTGTAATTTAACAATCTCCTTCATATATAAGGATGCTAGAATATCCACAGGCCATCAACTTTTAATAGGTAGAAAATGTGCAGATTTTGACAATCAGTCTATGATCACCCAAATACCATCATGTCCATCTCTTATCTTGGGCAAGCCCATGATGAAATCCATCTCTATGCTCTCCCATTTTTAGTCAGGAACTTTCAAGAGATGTAACTTTCCAGCAGGCTTTATATGTTCTACCTTAAGTTGTTAACAAGTGAGGTAGCGAGATACAATATCTGCCACTTCTCTCTTCATGTTTGGCCACCAAAAATTTCTCTTAAGTCTTGGTATATCTTAGTAGCACCAGGATGAATAGCATATCTTGATTTATGAGCTTCTTCCATGATTAGCTTTTTAGTGTCAACATTATCTGGAACACAAGTCTGCCCTTGGAATAATAATCTTCCATCGGTTGTGACCCGGACAGTGACAATACTTGTACAAGCTTTTTCACTTTTATACAATAGCGGTACCACACACTTTCAGAAAAAAAAATCAGGAATCAAACAGGGAGTAGATATATTGCAATAATTCAGATACTTTTCTATCAATAAATCTTGTTTCTTGGTTTCGTTGTCTACTTTTGTCCAAATTTTGCTTTGAATTCTTTCATCCCCATTCTCTCTTCGTCTTAAACTTCCCCTTCACACATTTAATCTGACAAGTGAAAATGGAATATGGGCAAGGGTTTAGAAGAATTTTAATGATTACCAATTTTTCTTGGTGTTTTCGGTTTCCTATCAAAGAATCACAGGAGGGTTGAATGCATTATATGTAATCAGATACTCTCCTATCATTATCTTTTCAGCAACACTTTATTTTGTTTATTTCTCTTGACCATACCTTAAGTCATATTTTTCATGAACAACAGAGCAAGTGGGTAGTAGCAGTCCTTTTTGGCATTGTCATTTTGTGGAAGCATGATGCAGAAGCCATGTGGATCGCAATGGGCTCAGTAATAAATGCCTGGCTATCAACTAAGCTGAAATGGATACTCAACCATCAGAGACCCAACCCTGCATTGAGATCTGACCCTGGAATGCCTTCTTCACATGCACAGTCCATTTTCTATGCTGCAACCTTTGTAGTTCTTTCATGTAAGTTTTTTAAGCCTTCATTCTTTCAATTACCTTTTGATTATCCGAAAAAGCAAAAATGTGGAACATAACCTGCCATACTTATTTTACATTTTGGTTTGGCTGTCTTTGTATTGCATTGCATCATTAGGTACATGTCAAACAGGATTGTAAGTTTTCAAGCTGCCAATTCAAGTGTGTCATGCCTATATGCCTCTGTTTGCATAGCACTGCCAATACAACATTAACTACCAGGGAGGTCATACATTGAACATATGCATCCAAATTACATTTGTGTTAAGGATGTTATTTGAAATGTGGGTTCTTCTGCAATGTCATTAAAAGCATTGTATACTTGGCATCATGCAGTTCAGAATATTAGAAATGACTGATGCAAAAATCAAAGTCCACATTGATCATGCCTAGAAGGAAAAAGACACAGCGTGTCCTAATGCTGTGGCCGATGTTTTTTAAGTGATATCATTGGCTTCCTATGGAGTACACGAGGCAGCAGAATATTTTTCCTGATACTTGAAAAATAAAATTTAAAAGTATTTTATTTTATGATTAATATATCTTAATAGGCTCAAAATAAAAATTTGGGAAGAGAAGTCCACTCATACACGTTTGACAAGTTTGATCTCATTTTTTAGGGTGAAATTCTACCCCATATAAATCTCTCCTAAAATAAAAACATGTTCAGAGCAATTTTTTTTTAAAGATTCTCGCATGACACATCCCTCCTTCATCGACTTCACATGAGTGTCCACGTCTCGTTTTGCTCTTTGCTCACGACCGCTCACTCTTCCTTGTCATCGACTTCACTAAGGCGAACTTGGGACTCACGATGACATTGATCTCGATCACGCTCATAGAAGCCATCCCACAAAGTACACCGCCGGTAGGAAGAGGATCATTGGCCTACCCTTACCCCAACCTTCCCACACACCTGTCACCCAGTCGGCTGCCCTCCCCCCCTCTCTCCCCCTTCTTGTCCTCCCAGCCCACCCGATCTTTAGAGCCAGCTGACTTTGCATCTCCGGCGGCCCGCCTTCCTTCCTATACGTCCCCGTACGACTCCCCGTCGGAAGGCCTTCCCCTCTCGGAAGAGATCCTTCCCACACATTGGGAGTCACATTTCGTGTCATTCGGCCGGCGTCCGACTCTCCACTGTCTGACCCCTCCCCTCTTGGCATCCGACCCTTCCTACCGTCCGACGTCCAGAGCCCTACCGTCTTGTGTATGGTCCCTGTAGTCCCACCCTCCTCTCTCCCTCCTCCTTCCCCTCCTCCTCTCTCTCTCTCTCAAAAAAAAAAAAATGCTCATAGTCGCATGAGAGGAAGGAGACATGTTCAATCTGGATTTTTGTTCTTCTGCCCCCGTAGAGGTTAGCTTTTGGGTTAGGGAATCACGGGTCTTCTTGAGCAAGTGGCCGGTCTTCTTGAACAAATGGACTTCTGTTTCTTATGATGTAACATTGACCCCTCTCTCTCTCGAGCTTGAATGTTGGTATTTGGGTTGGGGAATCATGGGACTTCTTGGTTTCCTTTGCTTAGTGGGTTTTTCTACAGCTGGATAAGCATTGTACTACAAATAGCTCCGTGGGTTGTGATCCAGTTCTGTTCACTTGAACAAAAAGCATGCCACTCGGTTCTCCTCATTTGATCAATCCAGTTCTGCTCACTTAAACAAAAAGCATATTATCCTACATTCCCAATCCAGCTGACATTAGTTGTGCTGTCGTGTTTGTAACTCTAAACTCTGTGTTTGTGTATTTGTAACTCTCTGTTCGCATATTTGTAATTAGCAAAGCATAAAATTATATATATAAATTTTGGTTTAGTGGTGTGGGCCACCCTTATTAGGTGGTAGAGCATGGGCAGTCCTTTTTCTATCGGGCTACTCGTATTGACTGTCCCCGGGTGAGTTCCGGGATCGCGGAAGGTGTTCCTGCGTAAGGGATATGATCGCGGCTAGGTAACCTTATAGGAGTTGTGGACCGTGGTCCCTGGGGTTCGTCTTATGCTTTGGTTAGTCTCTTGTGCACCGACAGCCGTGGTTGGGCTATCTGGTTAGTGTTCCTTGATCCTCACGCTTGTGAACCACCTCGTGGTGGTGTTTTGTGCACCGATGGTACTCCGGTGGTTTTCGTCGTTCGATAAGTCCACGTTCCAAGTGACTCTACCCACTAGGCATAGATGACCTGGGCACGTGTTGTGCCAACCAACCTGGGAGTGGTGGAGGCTTGTCCCGTGTAGTGATTTTTAAGCTGGTTACTTGAGAGCCCCTTGTCTTTGCGGCCTACGTCCAACTGGGGGGGGGACCAGCTAGAGGATCGACCTAGAGCAGATGGTCTATGTGTGCACACGTGATCGGGGGCAGTGGAAGCGTGCTGACGAGCACAGCCCCGACTAGTCCTTGTCTTATGGTTCTATGTTGGTGTCTCAGTTTTCACTGGAGGGCGTGTAGGGAGACACTGGAGGCTACAGTATAAGTCGTCGGAGTATGAATCCGATCTCATTGCCAGTGGGGTAGTACTCTCGTCACTTGAGAGGTTTCAACATGGGTTTTCCCTCGGTGTGGTTTTCTGTGCTGGTGGCTCAGTGTGCTCTGTTTCATGTTAGCCGTGGTTCCTTCCCTGTGCCATGAAGGTGGAGGTACCGATAGGGTTGTCGTGGCCATTCCGGTAGGGTAGTCGGTGTTGCCCTGTGTATGGGCATGGTGCGTTCGTTGGGTCTAGCTTGGGATCAAGAGATTTTCCCGAGGGTGTTGGTTCGTCATGTCGTTGGCCATGTGGCCTTGTCTGTGGTTCCATCAGCTAGAATGGACTGTCTGACCATGGAGTCGGGGTTTGTTTATGGGCATGTGTGTGTGTGTTTCTCCTGGTTGACCGTCATTTGGTTCTGGTCACTGTCGTCATGTAGTGTTAGTGTCCTTGCATTGTTGCTCCTATTGTTGTTGTTCTTACTGTTCCTTTACTGTTGTTACTACTGCACTGTACTTCTATCACCGCTTTCATTGTTGTGGGGACCCGCGGGACCCCTACTGAGCCTTTGAGATGAGGTTCACCCCCACTTTTTACTTTATCAGGTTTGGCTTTCTATATCTTTAGATCAACAGTCTTTGTGGGATGACATGCCTAGACATGGTGTTTAAAGAAGCAAGGAATGCCCCCTATCTACTTATGTGAGAAGTTTTGGGGCATGTTTTATCCTTTTCTTCTGAGACTCTAAACTCGAGTGAGTCAAGTTCCTTAGTCGATTAATACCTGACACCTGGGATGAGGAAGCCCCAAGGTTATGAATCTCCTTGGTTCGGATTGCTTCTGAAGACTGGGGGACTTTAATAGACCCCTTTTCCCTCTACCCCAATGATGGAGGGTTCAGAAAACTTAGATTGTCGGCTTTTTGGCTTGCTGCTAGGATGACAACCGGGTAAATGGAACTACCCTAGCCTGTTTAAGTTCTCGGGCCTCCTTGGTGACCCGTACTTGTACAATATAAAGTTGCTTCACGGAATCGCCCACTCGCCTGGGCGTAAGGACTGTAGCTTCTTGCATGAGGCTTGAACGTTAACTTCTTTCATTTCCACCTTAACTTGATGTACACGGCAAAAAGATTACCCCCTTGACTTGACTTACAGGCTTTGACTTTCCACCGGTGGGCTGGCTTTAGACACGAAGCTTAGACATTGGCTTCTTTCATCTCTGCCTCGACTTAGTGCATTCGACAAAGCATTGTTATGAGATCGGCTCACCTTCATCTAGCCGATCGTATTCTTTTTCATCGATAAAGTCCAATCTTGCCAGACTTGGATAAGCCTCAACAGGTTTTCTACGATGGTGGCGACATTGCCCTGGCTAGCAAGAACAAGATATGAATTTTGTTGGCACTTAGTCTTCAAAAGGAAGCCTTCACTTTGACGTGCCAAGCAGCGACAACCACGGTTGGGGTGGTGTTGCGTCCTGCTGGCAAAAGTAACTTTGGACATGTGTTATATTGACATTTAGGCTTTGAAAGGAAGCCTTAACCTTGATGCCTCTGGCAAGAGCAGCAATGGCCGGAATGGTGTTGCCCCTTGTTAGCAAGAATAGCTTTGGAGATGTTTGTGCCAGCATTAGGCTTCAAAAAGGAATTGCTTAACCTTGATGCCACCGGCGGCCTTAACCATGATGCCCCAGTGACAGCTTCAACATCGGGAATCCTTTGAATTTCTTATAAGAGTGAAGGAGTCACAACCTTTATCGAGACATGACAATTCTTGATATAGAGATAAAAGGTAGAAACAGTCCCGCCGAGCATGCCAGTCTGTTTACATGTGAAAAATAATCCCCTAATTCTCTTCTAAATGATGTAAATTTTTCTTCATTTAGAGGTTTTGTAAATATGTCGGTAATTTGATTATTGGTTTCAATGAAGTTTATTTCAACATCACCCTTACTAATATGATCTCGTATGAAATAATGTCTAATTTCAATATGCTTCGTTCTAGAGTGATGCACTGGATTTTTTGACAAGTTAATTGCTGAGGTGTTATCACACAAGATTAACGTGTTTTTCAAGGAGATGTTGAAGTCAATCATATAGCACTTGGGCAATACAACTTCCTAGAGCCACATATTCGGCTTCGGCGGTTGATAATGCCGCTGAGTTTTATTTCTTGGAGGCCCATGACATCATGCATCCCCCAAGAAACTGGCAGTAGTCATTGGTGCTTTTTCGATCCACTTTACAACCCTCGTAATCGGCGTCAGAATAGGTGATTAACTCAAGACTAGAATTATGAGGAAACCAAAGACCCAAATTAACTGAACCAGTAATATATCTAAAAATGCGTTTCATGGCTGACATGTGTGATTCTTTAGGATTCGATTGAAATCTCACACACAGACAAACAACAAGTTGAATGTCAGGCCGGCTGGTAGTCAAATACAACAATGACCCTATCATGCTTCTAAAGAGTTTTTGGTCCACGGATTTACCTTTGTCATCTTGATCGAGCTTGATGGAGGTGGATATGGGTGTTGGTTGTGGTTTCACTTTGTTGAAACTATACTTTGTGAGAAGTTCTTGAGCATACTTCCTTTGACTTATAAAAATTTCATCCGCCATTTGCTTGACCTGTAAACCGAAGAAAAAGGTTAGTTCTCCTATTAAACTCATCTCAAATTCACCTTGTATCATTTTTGTAAAATTCTCACTCAAGGTGTTATCAGTAGAACCGAAAATGATGTCATCCACGTACACTTGAACAATCAAAATTTTCTTACCATTTGATTTGGTAAACAAGGTTTGATCAATGTTACCTCATGTGAAGCTGTTTTCAATTAGGAATGAACTTAGCCTTTCATACCAGGCGCGGGGAGCTTGTTTTAGACCATAGAGTGCTTTGTCTAACTTGTATACATGGTCTGGACATGCATGATCTTCAAATCTTGGGGACTACTCCACATACACGTTCTCCTGTATGTAACCATTGAAAAATACACTTTTCACATCCATTTGAAAAAGTTTAATATCATTGTGACATGCAAAGGCTAACAAAATCCTCACTGCTTCAACTCTTGCCACTGGGGCAGTACACTTTCTTTTCATTTAATACACTCAGTGGTATTACCCACTTTCAAAAAAAGTATGCTCACCTTGAGGGAGAGTGTTGAGAATAGGCCGATGTCACCCTGTACGTAAGTTATCCAATCCAAGATGTGGGTCTTCAATTGGGTCTGTCTTTTGGCTTATGTTAATGAGGTCGCCCTGTTATGGGCCTCTTTTTTTTATCTCTTCACCTTAGGGTATAAAGGTCCACTATATTTTTAGCCTAATCAATGATATAATAAAGAGTTGGGTCTGAGTAGATCATGATCAGAAACCCAACTCCATCCTCCTCTTTATGTATGCCAGCCTCCTCCTTGTCTTCTCCCTGTTGCGTTTTCAATCACTTCCCATTCCTCTCTTTTGAAGCCTCTTGCAGAAACCATTCTTTCTTCCTCTCTTTGTCAACCCCTGATTGTAAGAGGAAGGAGATCTGGTCCAATTCTTCTTTTGGTGTTATTTACCATCCTTTGCATGTCATGCAAAATTCCGACTCCTTTAACCGCCTACCATGACCATGTAAACCAATCAACCTTAATCAAATGCAACCCATCTGTTTTCCCTTAATGGCGCCCATTAATCCATAAATACAAACATGACTCAAATCATTTAAGAAGATCCACTGCTTTCATGCCCAAGAACCTATTATCTTGCAACCATTACTGCTTCTTTACTGGTCTGAACTAGAGAGCATTCTATTGTTAGTGGGTCCATCTCTGTTCCTGCATTACAGTGACTCTAGCTGTTGTAAGGGTAAATAGGGGGGAAATCTTTGGAGATGGATGCTGAGTAGTGTGGAAGAGGAAGGGGGAAGGGCAGGCTGCAGCCTGATGGCAAGAAAATAAAAGGATGTGGTGGGGCAAGGGGGAAAGAGACGAACTCACCTGGGCACGTAGGCCAGGTGGCAGGGAGCATGGCAGCAGCCATGGACAAGGGTGCAGCAATGGTGGTTCCTTATCAACCTCCCTTTCTTCTAGGAAAGGTTTCAGGATGCTTGAGCTCAAATTTTAGGCATAAAAAATCAAGATAGTAACTTTTGACCCATGAAATAAAAGGGTAATCGAAATTAGTTCATAATTATATTATATAGCATTGATTTACCTTTAGATACTTTATTCACAACAATTAGTCCATAGCTATAGTATTAATTTAACCTTTAGATACTTTATTCACAAGAAGACCCAACAATTGGTGAAGACCCAACAAGAGGAGTGGGAGTCGGCGGAAGAAGGAAGGAGCAGAAGACTTACATAGGAATTTCAAAAGTTTGAACCCTCCCAAGTTCACAGGGTCCACATACCCAGATGAGGTAGAATACTGGATGAAAAAATTTGAGAGGATTTTTTGAGTCATACAATGTGCTGATGAGGAGAAAGTCCTACTCGCTACCTTTCAGCTAGAAAGGGATGCTCGTACTTGGTGGGAGACTGCCGAAGCAACTCTACCACACAATCAGGTGTTGTGAGAAGAGTTTGTGAAGCATTTCAATAACAAGTACTTCTCTGATAGGGTGCAAGAAAGGAAAGCTATCGAATTTGCTGCCTTGAATCAAAGGAGTTTGATGGTGGTGGAATATGAAGCCTAATTTGCGAGATTATCTCCATACACACCGCACCTTGTCGGTACCGAAAAGATGAAGGCGAGGAGATTTCTAAATGGCTTAAAGCCCCAGTGTATTACTCAACTCGTCCCGATGGATAGCCAAGTATATGCCGATGTGGTGAGAAGAGCCCAGCTCCTGGAAGATACAATAGAGATGTCTGATCGCATCTAGGGAAGAGAAGCCAAGAAGGAGCAAGTTACTGGCTCCGGTAACTTCAAGCCCTCCTTTGGGAAGAAGAGGTCAAATTTCGATGGGCGTAATTTCCATAAAGATGGGCCTAACTTTCACAATGATAAAAGGCTAAGGTCGTACGACAAATAAATTGTCTCGGTCGTTACCGCATCAATGAAACTATGCAAGAATTGTGGAAAACCCAGACACAAGGCAGAAGAGTGTTGGAGAAGACTCGGTGCTTGTCTTCGCTGTGAGAGTTGGGATCATAGAATCTCAAATTGTCTACTTCTTAACGAGCAAGTCCCGTCGAAAAAATTTCTGGTGGCTAACAAGAAGCAAGGAAGACTCCAAACCCTTATGAATGCAAAATTTATCGAAGATGGAGGCATTGTAGACGGTACTATCCCTGTTTGCTCAAAGCCTGCTGTAGAAGTTTTATCCAACCCCACCCCCAAACTAGCAAGTAATATGCATATATGGCATGAAATAGCATGAAAGGACTAAGGGGCGATGAAGAGATAGAAAAACATACCGTGATCGTCACCAAGGATTAACAACACCAAAGGATGTGGGAAGAGGATGCAACGGCGCTGTGCACCTTAGAAAAGGATGAAGACTTGATCGCGTTTGAGAAGAAAGGTGCAGGCAACGATGTGGATCAACCTCCTCACCTCCCAACCGACTAGAAGGAGAGAGCCTCACGTTATCTAGCTAAACCTTAAACTTGATCATTTCTGAACTCATCTTGCTCTACATGCTTATTTGGCTTCCAATGTATTACATTTGATAATTGGAAAGAATGTTTTAATTGCATTCATTGTCATACATCTACTGTGTCTGCATTTCAAGATATCCTTCTGCACTAGACTCCACTTTTTGATAATGCCAAAGGGAGAGAAAGATTTGAGATTGTTGGGTTCGTTGTGCTCCCTCATTGATTTTGTTAATGGTTTTGATGATAATAAAATATTGTGTGCATTGTGTGTGTGTGGAAGAAATAGAGTGTATGTACTTGCTTGAACAGTTAAGCTCACTTGATTGATTGGGTATTTGTGAATGAGCTATACAGGATTAAGTTTCATGGTGGGTTCTTGGAACTCAAAGAAAACGTGGTAAGGTCTTGCATATCTCAAATCCTTCATTGGATGATGTTTGGAGCTTGCTGGTTATAGGGGTCGACTCCTAGAGTCGACACCTACTTGTAGTTGTTTGTTGTGAATGGGTGGGTCGACCCCAACTCACATTGTGTTGACCCCATTGTTTCATGTACCTTCTTCATGGGCTACTAAAGATTTGAATGGTTTTCAAGCATGTTATTCATAAGTTCTTAATGCTTTGAATGTCTTTCATGTATTTTTAACATGAGAGCTTTTGGGGTTCATGTATTGAACCTTTTTACTCTCTTGATATGAAGTGTGAAATTGTCTCATGATATTGAAATGAGTTTAACAATGCTTAATAGGCTCCCAAGGCACCAAAAGATTGATCAAAGGTAAGGTTGCATCATTGTACATGAAAACTTATTGATTTGACCTTGATTTTCTATTTTGCAGCAATTTCGGTCGACCAACAAGGATTTTTGGTCAACCAATGCAGATAGAATGAAGCCCGTTCAAGACTGGTCGACTCCCTACTAAGGCCAAGTCAACCTGTTGTTGCCCCGACCGAATCTGTTTAGATCGGTCGACCAAAATGCGTGGATCGATCGACCGATTTCGTCAGGCATTCCGAAAAGGGGTTTTTGAACCTAACTCGAAACCCATTAAACCCAATCCAAATGAACTCCTTTTTGCCCCTTTACCCTTAGGGTTTCAATGTACATCTAGGACATGTTTTGCAAAGGCTATATGGGTCTTATGCACTCTCTTGGATATATATATACACGAGCTCTGAATTTGTGAGAGATAACCCCTATTGAGCTAATATTTCTGATCTTGTAGGTAAAGAAAGGGGGCCTCCCCAGCCCTTCTACCAATGATTTGGCCTTGTTGATGTTACTGCAGAGCTATCGACAAGAAATTGAAGCATTGAAGAAGCAGCTGAGTGAGAGGGACACTCGCGCCTCTGCGCCCGGGCAGCTTGAAGTTCCCCCTGGGACATCAGGCGGCAGCGGCCAGACATTTGAAGTCTTTCCACAGGCAATCGCTCCACAATCGGTGCACAACTACACTTGAGGCATTCCTCCCCCGCAACAGCAAATTACGGCTGCGCCACAACCTCCGGTCCTCCAATTCCAAGGGGCTCCTGCCAACCACCACGTGGCCGTATTGACAACACCGCATATGCAGCAAGCCCATTTTTATCCAAGTCCGGTTGACCCGACAGTGATGAACAAGCTCATGGTCGAGTAGATGATAGAAATGAAGCTGGTAGAGAGGAGCGATGGTGACTCCGCCTTATTTGATGTCTACAGGGTGCTATACCCTCCCCATTATGCTGCCAAAAGGCTGCTCCCTGGCATTACTAAGCCTCTGAAGTTTGAGAAATTCAACGGGCAAGGATCTCCACGTGAGCACATTGCCTACTACACCACTGTAATGGGCGACTTGGTGGTTGACAAGTCCTACCTGCTAAAATTCTTCGGGTCCACATTGACAGGGCTCGCCTTCGAGTGGTACTCGAGCTTACAGCCCGGGTATATCATTGATTGGCCAGACCTACAAAGAAAATTCAAAGAAAGGTGCCACATCCCTGAAAGAGAGGTGACGATAGCTGAACTATATGAGACCAGGCAGAGGGGTGATGAATCAACCCTAGAATATATCAAAAGATGGAGGAACCTCAGCATGAGGTGCAGGTGACCACCACATTAGGAGGATGCCCTCCAAATATGCAAGCAGAATCTACGAAGAGAAGTGCTAGAAAGAGTGATAGGCACTAAAATCAAGTTGTTTGACCGACTGAACAATGTGGTAGCGGAGGTCAAGACATTCCTCTCAAAATACTCAGCCGCTCCTACTACTTCAAGCCAAAAGACTAGGTCATCTGACAAACGACCGGCATCTCAAGAAGTGCACACGGTCGACTTCAAGACCTTTTAACAACAAAAGGAAAAGGAGAAAGGGATAGCTCGGTCTTCTCTATCAAAGTCCGTCGATCAGCAAGAAGGCCCATCCCTGCGGGACAAAATGAAAAAGCTATAATTGTTCCTTCAAGATAAGACTTTGCTCCTATTTGAATGGGCTGTGAAGTTCGACAAGACAACACCTCATTACATCACCTTCTCAAGTGATGCACATAACTCAATTAAATATCTTGAGGTGGTTAAGACAGTGAGGCGTACCACCTCAATCAAAAAAGGCGTAAGTCTCATGTAAAAAATATGAGGCACATGCCTCAAGACATTTTTCTAGTGCCTCACCTTGAGGCTTAAGCCTTAGTGCCTTGAGGCACCGCCTTTTTAAACAATAAATTCGGTGTCACATTGACACCTCTTTTGACACTTTTGGCAATATGCTTGATTCTATGTCTAGCCAGATTGACTACTTCTCTAGAGTCTTGAATACCCTATCCACTAATATGGCCAACCTATCTGCTCAAATGACTACCCTCTCTGCCAGCCATGAAGACTCAAGCCAGGCCTTTCACCTCATGAACCGCACTCTTGTAGATATCTAGCACTGTGGCCAGGCACATGAGAATAGTCTTGCCAATGTTCATCACTGCCTTTAGTTCCAAGATCACATGCTTGCTGACACCCGATGTCGCCTTGGCGATCATGGGCATCCTGCAGACGTCAACTAAGGACCTTCTGGTTCTTCACCTTAGTGTCTATTTCTTGGGTCTTGTAGTTCACTTTTGATTTGACTTTCTTATATCCCATCCCCTCTTTTGATGATGCCAAAGGGGAGAGAAGTAGTTACTATAGGTTTATTTACCTTATGTTTGGGTGTCCACATGTTTGTATGAATGTTTGCCATTTGGCTACATTAGTTGAGTCTTTTGCATTGTGAGTCAGTGTCCATCGTGTGATGTGTCCAGTATCTTTGTAATGAACTTGAAATTCAATGAATGGGATGCACTTGGTATTAAAAATAAATGTGGTTTCTTCATTTTCATTTCCTTTCGTGTGAATTTTGCACATATAAATGAATGGCTCGACTTGGTATTGGCTTGATGGATGGTTCAGTGTAAATGGATTACTTTGCAGATTATTTGCTTTGCTTATTTTCTAATTGGTTCTATGTATATCAAATGGTGTTGGATGTATGATAGGTCAGCCCATCTAAAATTTGTCACTATGTGTGAGTGTACACTTCGCCACGTACAAGAACCGTGTGAGAATATGCAAGAATGCAATGCGTTGATTTCTAGCTCTAATTGGTTTTAACAGCATGCCAATGCACTTAATGATCTAGAGTTTTGTCATAACCAAAAAGGGGGAGATTGTTGAGTCTCTCTAGGTGATTTTTATGATAATAAAACCCCGGACTTGGTTTCCCTCTCGTGATGAAGACCCTAACTCTTCTTCTCTGTTGAGCAGGAAAAAGGAAGTAGTTCAAAAAGCAAAGGAAACTCTCGCAATGGCGGCAGTCATCTACGGCCCGATCGTTGTTGCAAGCCATGCCAGGTATGGCTATCTCACCATCCCCATTGTGTTTGAGGATTTTCCAGTAGTAGTTGGTTCCCCCTTCTTTCTAGGGGTGATCACTGCCACTTAGCCGGAGATGCCTTCTTCGGCTCCATCTGCCGTTATTGGGGCCAACAAGCCCCGTCTGATCCAAGCTCACGTGTTCTCTGTGAACACGCTCACTGCCAATGTCGTCCCCGCCGAATGGGGGCAGCATCGCCATCGTCAGAACAAGAGGCCAGCGGCAAAGACCTCAAGATCCGGCAAGTCTATACTTGTCGGGGATCTACGCGTTCGGCTCGACGGCGCCGAGCCGAGGGTTCCACGGGACTGATGCGTCCCCAATGTATCCACTTCCAACTGTTTCTCGCTCCTCTACAAAATGCGAGAAATCGGGCTAGGCCTCAAAAAGAAGACTAAATCTGATGACGGGGATAAGGCCTCCGGGCGACGTCTCCGGAAAGTCAAACAAGTCTGGGTCACCAAGCAAGAGGCCCAAGCAATCAAGCAAGCTAGGGCCAGCAAGCCCGCGCGCACCCAGCCCCAAGCTGGCGTGGCATCGTCAGGTGCCATGCAAGGGCAGAAAAGAAAAGGGGCCTATCACAAGCTCCACTTCACATCCCAGAGCTCAGGACCTATTCGAGCTAAAGCAAGCAATTGTGCCCAAGCACCCCTGCCGCGGGTCTCCTTTGAAAGGCTAACAAAGACCCTTCCTACAAGGACCTCCGTCTTTGACAGACTGGGGGAATCCCTTCGCCCTGTTGCCCATGCCCCGAAGAGACAGAGGGTCGTCCAAATGACAGAGATAGGTGGGAGTATGAAAATCTACACATGTTACGCCTCTAGGAGGCAACATATGGAACAAATTGGCAATTCAGCCAACCCAAATGATCCCATTGGGGTGGATGATCTAAATCCGGCAACAGATGCGGTGTACCACAATACCCGTAACGCCGCTAGAAGGAATTTGCAAGCCCAGCTCAGTGGTCAAGTGGGAACTTCCTTCCAAGAACAGCACCAAGAAATTGCCCAGAAATTCCCTCAAAACCAAGGTGAAAATCTACCCCAAGTGGAAGCAAATGCTGATGATGTTGTGAGCATTCATGATGATGGCTATCCCAATCCGGGATAGAAATAGAAAAAAAAAACTTTGAAACAAATGCAATGTAGCTTCGGTTAAAGCAATTTTCTCCGGTAAGGCTACTTCTCTCCTAGGCTCTAGTGGCTAAACTTCTTCTTGCTTCACTGCTACTCTCTTTCTCTCTCTTTTTCTACTCGGGCTACTGCTATCTATCTCTCATTCAGTTTTTGTTCTCATCCTCTCTTCTTCTTTTTTCTTTTCTTTCTGGGATGAGCTCACTAATGCTCTTCTCATAAGATTGCTCAGCCTGTCTTCCCAGATGATAATCATATCATATGTATGGAATGAAGGGAAAATCTCAGCCACTAATCTTAGGAAATGTAAATTTGGGCCGTCCATATCAGTTGATGACTCCAGAATCCAAGGTAAAAGGTTCTAGGTCGATTGGCCAATGATTGGCCCCTGGATCATGTACATTGAGCTAGCTCACGCATGGACATGTCTGGGTTCACCCTTATAGTCCTGTCGACCGGACCTATGATACTTGTGAATGTCTTGTCGAATTGGTGGACTTACACTTATGGAAACTCAAACCTTTAGTAAAAGCTATCGACTACTGTGTCAATCATGTCGACCAGAAATAGAGAAAATATGTAGCTTCTTGCCATTCTGTCAGTAGGATGATCGATCTTGTCAACCTAAGAGTAGAAATTTTATCCTCAATAGATTCTGGATAACCAAGTCTGTCGATCATCTATTAATCCTATCAACCTAATGGATAACATTTCTGTATTCAAACGCGATCCTATTGACCTACATTGGTATTCCTGTTGACCAGATTTATGATGTGAATCCTATCCACCAGGTGGAATCGCACCTCTGAATGGAGTGGGCTACTGAGTCTATCGACCTGGGCGTTTGATTTCTATTTCTCAATCAATAGATGCCTTTGATTTTTCTGATCTGTTGACTTGGGTGTTTGATTTCTCTTTCTCTGTCGATCGATGCCTTTGATTTCTCTGATCTATTGACCTGGGTGTTTGATTTCTCTTGACCTGACTTTAAGTCTTCAGTGCATCAGTCGGCAGGTTGATCTTCAACAGTCGACCAGTACACCTTTAACTCTTTCGTCAAGTCTGTTGACTCTATCATTAGTTCTAGTATTCCTATGTTTCCTTTCTTTATTCTGTTGACTTTATATTCTAATCCTATCATCTAGATACACTTTGTTTCTTTATATTCTTTAATTGATCTGTGGACCTCTCATTAAAGGACCTTTACAACAATCCTGAATCTAGCCGGAGCACGGTATAGCAGGGCTGGACAGGCTTGGGCATACATCGCGGCGGCCTTTTCCTGCAAAGGCCGGTCCGATTCCGGCTGATAGGCCAGGCTGAAATTACATACGCCGGCCTCCTGCAGCGGATCCTTGAGCGTAATGCCTTGCGCCATGAGCTTGTCGAGTTCGTCGTGGAAGCGGTGGCGCCAGGCGGCAATCTCTTCGCCCGAGCTGGCAATGACCGGCAGCAATGTCGCCAGTCTGACCTGCTCTCCCGGATTGTCCTGTAGCGCGAGTGCAGCCTGGCTGTTGGCTGCCGATTCGGCAAACCGCCCCTGCTCGCGCTGGATCAGCGCCAGGTTGCTGTAGGCGCCGGGATAGTGCGGGTCCAATTCGATAGCGCGCAGCAGGCAAGCTTCGGCTTCACCGGCTTGGCGGGCCGCTTGCAGTGCACAGCCAAGGTTGTTCCAGCCGCGGGCGTGCTGTGGATGCCGCTCCAGCAGCTTGCGCAGGCAGGCGATCGATTCGTCGAGTCGGCCCAGTGCCTGATAGGTTACGCCGAGATTGTTGCCGGCTTCGGTATGGTTTTCATCGATTGCCAGGGCGCGCAAGTAGTAGGTGAGCGCTTCCTCGTTGTGCCCCCGGTCTTGCAGCATGGTGCCGAGGTTGTAGCAGGCATCGAGATTGGCCGCATCCAGGCGCAAGATTTGCTCGAATTGGGCCAGGGCTTCGACGCTTCTTCCCATGTGTTGCAAGGTATGGGCGAGATCACCCAGGGTCTTGACGTTGTCCGGTTCCAAGGCCCTGGCTTCGAGATAGTGGGGCAGGGCGTCGGCGTCATTGCCGCACAAGCTCAGTAGATTGGCCAGGCTTAGGTGGAAGCTTGCTATTTTTGGGTCGCTGTCGATGGCGCGCCGCATCAGGTCGATGGCGGTGTCGGTTTGATTTCTGCTGCCGGCGACAAGGCCGGACAAATACAAGGCGTCGGCGTGACCGGGACGTTCGCGCAATACCTGATCCAGCAAGTTTGCCGCGGCATCGAGCTCGCCCCGGCTCAGGGCGGCGAATGCCTCATGAACCCGGCGCTGAACGTGTTCAGCGCCGTTCGGCTCCGGCGCTTGCCTGTTCTTGTTGCGCAGTGACGTCCCAACTTTTAGGATAATTTCTCCTATCTGCTTTCAGAAGTAGAAGAAATTGGAAGAGAGGGGCGATGCCACCCCCTGGAGGAGGAGGAGGAAGGAAAGGAGAATGCCATCCACCAACTAATAAACTCAATCATCAAAAACTAAAAAAAACTAAAAAAAAACTAAAACTAATCAATCCAATGGGCTCAAAAAAAATCATCAAACCAAATAAATCCTGATAAATTCAATCAACTAATGAACTCGATAAATCAAATAAACTTAATAAACCTGACAAAACCAACAAAAAGATTTCTTCACTTTGCCTTAGACCTTCTATCTGAGCGAGATTTATTGATCCTGATATCTCCATAGGTCAACGTCCATATTGTATCCTGGCTTAGACCTCACATCTTCGCCAAGCCGGTCGACTTTGACATGACATTGGGTTGACACCCTCATCTACACATTCTACCCTTGTTTCAGGCCTTCCGTCTGAGCAAGGTTCGCTGACTCTGACATTCCGTTGGCCTTGGGTTTGGGCCTCTCATTCATCTACCATCTGATTTACCCTCACCCTAAACCTTCTATCAGGGTAGGGCCTGTTGACTTCAACAGGACGTCGAGTCAACATCTATCTTATATTCTGCCCTTGCCTTAGGCCTCACGTCTCTGCCAAGTTTGTTGGCTTCAGCAGGACGTCGGGTCAACACCCATTCTATATTCTGCCCTTGCTTAGGTCTTATATTTTTGCCAAGTTCGTTGGCTCTGACAAGACGTCGAGTCGACACCTATTCTATATTCTGCCCTTAGATTAGGCCTTACGTCTCTGCCAAGTTCGTTGACTATAACAAGACGTCGAGTCAACACTCATACTATATTTTGCCCTTGGCTTAGGCCTCACGCTTCTTTCAGGTTCGTTGGCTCCGACATGATGTTAGGTCAACATCTATATCCTATATTCCTCCCTTGGCTTATGGCCTCACGCCTCTGCCAAGTTTGTTGGCTCCGATAGGACGTCGGGTCAACACCCATTCTATATTCTGCCCTTGGCTTAGGCCTTACGTCTCTGCCAAGTTCGTTGGCTCTGACAAGACGTCAAGTCAACACCTATTCTATATTCTGCCCTTGGCTTAGGCCTTACGTCTCTGTCAAGTTCGTTGACTCCGACAAGACGTCGAGTCAACACTCATATTATTTTACCCTTGGCTTAGGCCTCATGCTTCTGCCAGGTTCGTTGGCTCTGACATGATGTTGGGTCAGCATCTATATCCTATATTCCTCCCTTGGCTTATGGCCTCACGCCTCTGCCAAGTTTGTTGACTCCGACATGGCGTCGAGTCAACATTCATACTACATTCTGCCCTTGGCTTAGGCCTCATGCCTCTGTCAAATTCGTTAACTCCGACAGGACGTCGAGTCAACACTCATACTATATTCTGCCCTTGGCTTAGGCCTCACGCTTTTGTCAGGTTCGTTGGCTCTGACATGATGTTGGGTCAGCATCTATATCCCATATTCCTCCCTTGGCTTATGGCCCCGCGTCTTGCCAAGTTGGTTGACTTTGACAACTTTGTTAAGTCAATAGCCATATTCTGCCCTGGCCTAGACACTTTGTCTCTTCCAGTTTGGTCATTTTCGACATGACGACAATACGCCAATAGTGCTTTATTTCTGCCCTTGTATTGGACATACCGTCTAAACAAGGTTTGTTGACTCCGACATCCCGCCGGGTCAACATCAATATTTCATCTTTGGTACGGGCTTTCCGTCTGGCCAATGAATAAAAAGACCCTTCTATCTCTGGCTCAGACCTTTCGTCTAGTCAGTCAATAAAAAAAAACCTTTCACCCTTAGGTCGGGCCTTCCATCCGACCCCATAATAAAAAGAACCCTTGACGTTTGGTTCAAACTTTTTTTTTATTCAACCACACAATAAAAGACCCTTTTACTCTTGACATCATGGCCTTCCGCCTAAGTCAAGTTATCTGACGTCATGACCCTATGCCTAAGCCGGTAAACATTCTGCCTTGGCGTCATGGCCTTTCGCCTAAGCCAAGTTGTCCGGCATCATGGTCCTGTGTCTAAGCTAGTAAATATTCTACCTTGGCGTCACGACCTTACATTTAAGCCAAGTCATACGGCGTCATAGCAATTCGCCTAAGTCATTTAAAAAAATTCTACCTTGGCGTCATGGCCTTCCGTTTAAGCCAAGCTGTACGGTGTCATGGCAATTCACCTAAGCCATTTGAAAATACTATCTTGGCGTCATGGCCTTTCGCCTAAGCCAAGTTGTACGGCGTCATGGTAATTTATCTAAGTCATTTTAAAATTCTGTCTTGGCGTCATGGCCTTCCGCCTAAGCCAAGCTGTACGGCGTCATGACAATTCGCCTAAACCGTTTAAATATCCTGCGTTGGCGTCATGGCTTTTCGCCTAAGCCAAGTTGTACGACGTCATGACTTTACGTCTAAACTATTAAATATTCTTGTCCGGCATTATGACTTTTTGCCTAAGCCGATAAATATTCTGTATTGACATCATGATCTTCTTCCTAAGCCAAGTTATACGGGATCATGACTTGATGTCTAAGTCGTTAAATATCTTTGTCTGACATCATGGCTTTCCACTTAAGCCGGTTAATATTCTGCCTTGGCATCATGACATTATGTCTAAGCCAAGTTGTTCGGCATCATGGATCTTCGCTTAGGCCGGTAAATATTCTCCCTTGGCATCATGACCTTCTGTCTAGGCCAAGTGGTCAGGCGTCATGGCTCCTTGCCTAAGGTGGTGAATGCTCTCCCTTGGCGTCATGGCTTTACGCCTAAGTCAAGTCTTTCGGCGTCATGACCTTCTATCTAAGTCGATAAGTCATCTTATCAGTGGCTCAGAAACTATCATCCAACCCAATGAACAAAAAGACCTCTCTACCTTGGCATTATGGCCTTATAACCAAGCCAAGTCTTTCGGCGTCACGGCCTTCAATCGAGGCTGACCACCACCCTACTATTGGCCCGGAATTGCCATCCGAACCAATGAACGAAAAGACCCCTCCCTTGGTTCCATACCAACCCTTGATTCTTCAGGTGATTCACAACAACATATAACATCTTCTCTCCGTTGCCACGGCATCAGCCACCTACCTCTCAGACCGTCGATCTGCGGGTGCGCCTGTTAAGCCCCATATATATAAAAAAAAGAAAAGAAAGAAAAAGAAAGAAAAAAAGAGGAAAAAAAAGAGAAGAAAGAGGGAAATAAAAAATAATAAAGAAAAAAATGAACATAACATGGTTTGCTTGCTTGCTTGTTTCGCATGTACGTTTGCCTTAGTATAGTATTAATACATTTTCTTCAAATTTTCAAGACCGCATGTTTCCTTGCTAAATAATGCTGCCCAGATTCTATGTTCGTGTGCGTCACGGCACACACTAAGGAATGAAAAACTAATTCTCGGTGAGTGCATACGGCCATGGAAAGAGTCGTAGCTATGTTGCTAACACAACTCGCATGATACACCCTAAACGAAACTCTCACACCTCGCATGTAATATGAGCAATGGTCCTTAGTCATAGGGACATCATAAATTCTTCTTAACACTTCATGGATGCTCAAATCTCTACACTCGCGTAAAGGGTGACCGTGAGGAAAAAGCTGAGAGTCAAATTGGGGGGGTTATAAGGCAATATAAGATGTACTCATAGTAATGTCAATTTTGGCATGTCTACACCAGGGTCTAAGTCTTCCTGTGGTATGGTGATGCCGTCTTGCTGCTTTCTAGCCTTTGCCGCTGGCTCGGTCCTATCTTCATTCGGCAGACCAGAGGATTGCTGAGGTTGTGGGTTGGTGCCCCCAGTTTCAGGGCTGGCCTCCTGCCACGGCTGCTTGCCCTTAGACATCTTTAGAAATTCGAGGAAGGAAGGGACACCACCCTTGCGCCTGCTTTGATTGTATAACCCTAGCAGAGGAGGGATTTGGACTCCCTTGACCTCTGGAGAGGATATTTTGTAGGGTTGCTCCCCCCTGAAAATAATATTGTGATTGGCGGGCAGTGGGCGCCCCCATTTTCAGCCCGACCGGGTTGCATGGGTGGCAGTTGTGGCCTCAGCCTGGCTCGTCTCAACTGCAGGTGTGAAACATATTTCTTCATCTTCATCTTCACCAGGCAGGTTGAAAAGGGCGGATAGAGTATTGCAGGAGAGCAGGATCTCCTTTTTGACTTTATGATCCTTTCTTCTCTTCTTTTTCTAGTCCATGGCTAGTCTCTACCCCTAGAACAAGCTGTCATCTTCTTCTGTTGCTTTCTCTTCCTCTCCCTTCTGCTCCAGAGAAAGTTGCTCTAATCCTTCCATGGGACATGGTCCCTCATCAGCAGGGGCAGCAATTTGGGCTATTCATATTCATCTAGCCCATCTATATAGGCCTGAAGTCGCCGAAGCTCCGGGCTGGTTTCTTTATTCACTGGTAGTGGGGTCTATCTTCTTCGGTTATGGGTGAGTATTATGATCACTGCAGGCTGATCAACCCACACTAGTGCTAGAGCTGGAGGGGTAGGTCGTGGTGTCACACCACAGATATGTGCCCCTACCTTCGGGCGAGGCACAGCCTTCTTCTTAGTCTTTGTAAGGACCTACTGCCATCCCTATTGTTCCTTCACAGGTGCCAGGAAACAAGCCCTGTAGGTATGCTGAGTGCTGACCTCTACAATTTCTTCAGGCAAAGCCTGGTATAAAGAAACCATGTTTGTTGTAGCCCTCCTCAGAGGTGCTTCATGGGATTGTAGAGGGTCAACTTTGTACTCCCCCATTTCTATTTCACCCTTCTTCATCATGGCTTCGATGACATCTTTGAACACCTAACAGTCCTCAATTGGGTGCCCCAGCATCTGGTGGTAAGGGCAAAATCGGAGGTAACAGGTCACATGTGGGGCCCGGGAGTAACGGGAAGTGGGTTGACGGGCAGCATCTTGATGTCGCTCCGTCAGTGCTGAAACCTGCATTTTGGTGCTGTCCAGAAGGCACGATCTGAGGGTCCGTGGGACCCACGTGCTGCTCAGTCCTCCGGACCTGACGGGGTGGGTCCCGATGTGATGGTGACACCTGGTGGCGCACTCCCATGGATGGCGGTCAGGCTAGAACACCGGTCGGAGGCCGGGCGGTTCCGATCGCCAAGTGTTGGAGCTTGTTGTCCCAGACCTGAAGCTTCTATTTTTTAACACGCAGTCCGGCGAGATCCGTCGCTGCGATCTGCCACGACGTCGGATCGACGCGAAACTAGCGCCGTTGGAAAGCTCTCTTGAAATACTTCGACCCCTCATGCCTCCATAAATTTTAACAAGGCATGAATTTCGATGGTAGGATTTTTAACAGGGCTATTTGTAGTCTCAGATCTAGTCTAGCAGACTAAGATCTGTCTGAGAACTAGCATTGACCGTGGCTCAAACGTCGGATCTGGGTGTTGGGATCTTCAGGAAGGTTGTAGAGGGATGAGTAAGGAAGATGTGGATATTTATATATTTGAACTTTCATGGAGATTTCGATTTTCAGGAGGTTTTATAGTAGGCAGGGGTCGGATCTAAACTGCACAGGACAGCACAGATATGGGATCTGAGAGGAATTTTTAGAAGATGTAAATGAAACTAAATTCAAAAGAAACTTTTTGGACGATGGATTATGTGGACAAAACTCCCAATAAAAATTTCAGCTCATTTGGACATGGGGAAGGTGGGTTCATGGGCAGACTAGCAGGTTGCTGTGACAGATGATGGTTTGCAGGTAGATCTGGAAGGGGGGAAGCACGAAAATGGAAAAATAGAGAATGAAGGATAGATGATCCACTGATTTTTCTGAGATGTGGGTTGGACATCTAAAACTCACCCTCAAAGTTTGGACTCCAAAGGATCTCGTGGTTGAGAGTAGAAATTCCAAGAAGAGCTGATTGTCCAGAGTAGATAGAACTCCGGCGACGTTGGCGGTGGTACAACGGCAGCAGCGATGGTGATCTCACAAACTGATAGAAGAGACATCTCACCTCAGAAACATAGCCTTCCCAGCTACAGAAGGGGAGAAAGGAGAGAGAGAGAGAGGGGCGCACCAAGCTTGGGCTCCAAGATTTCACCAAAATTTTATGCATTAATTCTTACCAAAATGAAAAGGAATATTCTTTTACTACACAAGCTAGTTGGTTTCATATTGGTGCTACTTCCTATAAGTTATCTCGTCCTTGACTTAATTTTTAATGAACAAAACACACCCAATCTAAGTTCCCCAAAAGTGACAGTGTCACCACCACATTAGTTATGATAATATGGTCATTGCCTCAATGAAATTGCTAATTAGCAAGCTCTACCAGGCATTTGCATGTCAGCCCCAATGGGATGAGGACCATCTTTAAAAGCAGGTGGATGAAGGACTAGTTTGGTCACATGGTTTTCTGAACCAAGGTTTGCCGAATCGGATCGGATCGGCGATCTGGTCAGTTTTTCAGCGAACTGACCCGATCCCAAGCCGACCGGTCCCGATCCTTCACTGGGATCGGCCGATCCCAGCTGATTCCAGGTGATCCTGCCCATGGTCCCCATTTGAAATTAAAAAAAAAAGGTTTTGGGGGGGAGGCCAACCACTTGGGACTTTCAAAAGTTTTGATTAATTTGTTGTCCCCTAACATTGTTTATCACCCCACCATGGTCCCCCCTCTCTCTAGCACTCTTCCTCTCTCTACAAGGATTTTCTCTCTCCTCAGAATTAGGCTTAGGAAGTATTTTTTCCTGTTTTGAGTAATTTGTGGTCCCCTAACATTGTTTATCACCCTACGATGGTCTCTCTCTCTCTCTAGCACTCTCTTTCTCTCTCTACAAGGACTTTCTCTCCTCGCAATTGGCTTAGGGGGTGGTTTTTTTCTGTTTTGATTAATTTGTGGTCCCCTAATGTTTTAATTATCTTCCTTGGTTTGTCTTTGCATTGGCCAAAGGTATGACATCTCCTAGTGGGCATACATCAACTATGTCACATTAAATTTGATATAGAACTATGCTAGAACAATTTGTCTATTTTTTCAGATTTTTTAGATTTTTTTGGATTTTTTTGGACATGGTTATCCCTAGCCGAGTCTACTGGCCTGACTCAGCTGGGATCGGTCCAGGATCAGTCAATCCCATCGATTTGGATCATTTTTGGATCGGCCTATCCGATCTCAATCCCTGATTCCACCTTCCTTCGTCACAACCCCAAATGGCAACCCCAAAAATTCCCTGTGCAAGAGAAGCCCACACAAGGGCGGTGTGGATCACCCTAGCCCCCCTAACAACCAAAAAGAGAAGTAAGGATCAATTTGGAGAGAAAAGAACCTCAAAATTTTCGGAGAGGATTTTAATCATCCATCTTCCATTATAAACAACTGCATCGATCCGCACCAGGCGGTGCTGGTGGCCGGGCATCAGCGCGGCGATATCGGCCTCGATGGCCGGAGCGAAGTCGATCGAATTGATCAGGATCGTCGTCGGCTCCGCGCCGGCCAGGGCCTGGGGCGCCCGCACCGGCCGGCCGAGGCGCTCGGAGCCCTGGGTGGCCGGGTTCTTGTCGACGAAATAGGCGATCCGCGCCGGGTCCAGGTAGTTGGCCAGCAGTTCGGTGGCCAGGCTGCCCGCGCCCCACACCACCACCGGCTCGCCCGCCAGGGCCGGATGGTCGCCGAGCTTCAGGTCGGCCGTGCGCGGCGCGGCGGCGCGGCGGGCGACGACCCTCAGCGAGTCCGCGTAGCGCGCGTCGAGCCGCGCGCCGGACTGCACCGCCGCCACGTCCAGCCCGTGGTTGGCCAGCAGGCGGCTGAGCGAGGCCGGCGAGAAGAAATGCAGGTGCGCCACATTGTCGTCGATCGGCAGGGCGGCGTTGCCCGAGCCGTGCGGCACCTCGAAGAAGGCCACGCCGTCCGGCTTGAGGACCGAGGCGATGGCGGCGACCTCGGCGTCGATGTCCTCGATGTGCTCCAGCACGTGCGACATCAGCACCCCGTCGAAGGCGCCGGCCCGCACCTCGCCGTCGGCCAGCAGCTCGCGAAGCGTGCGCCGGTAGAGGCGGCTGACCCGCGCCTCGGCCACGTCGCCGGCCTGGGACAGTTCGATGGCCTCGTAGGCCGACAGCTCCAGGCGGCCCTGGACGGTCATGGCCAGCTCGCCGGTGGCGCAGCCGATCTCCAGCACCCGCGCTCCCGGGGCCACGAACGGCGCGAAGAAGGCGCACTGGGCCTCCAGCCGTTCCGGCGAGGTGCCGAGCGCGCACATGGCGTTGGCCCGGTAGGAGTAGTCGGGGATCACCGGGCGGAAGCCGTGGAAGCAGGCCTCGCACCACGCCTGCTCGCCGGCGGCCCCGGCGACGCCGACGATCCGGCCGCCGCCGCAAACGGGGCAGGCGATCGCGTTCGCCACCATCGTCAGCGCCCCTGGAACCGGTTGGGGCCCTGGCCCACCGAAGGCTGGAAATCCGCGCCGTACGGGGTGGGGAAGTTGATCCGCTCGCGTTCCAGCACCAGCGGCTGGTTGCGCGTCCGCTCGGACACCAGGGCGATCTGGACGCCCAGCAGGCCGAGGAAACCGAACAGCAGGCAGAACTGGCCCTCGAGCATCGCCGCCAACAGCCACAGCTGGGCCCATGCGCGAGACAGCTGTATGTCTATGCAATGTTAAGGTCTGGTTAACGCTTCTATAAAAATCTAGAGAATCTCACAGCATTCTTCATTTCTTGTGCGCTGCATCTCTAAACGAGTTGTATTCTAATCTTAATGCCTTAACCCCCATTATTTTATTTTTCATTTCATAGCCACACAACATTCATGCATATACATTGCCATTCAAATCCTTGCAATTGTTGAGGGGGAGAGCATATCATCCGTTATCCTTTTGTTAGTTGTTCATATCTCCATTTTAGTGGGCATAATTTCAAGGGAAGATTCTTTTCTAGGACCAATCTCCATTGACTGACTTATCTATAAGAAATCTCGCACAATCTGTAACATGGTTGTTTAATGTTTTTGAGAACTTAAAGGAGGAATTCCTCAGGCTTACTCTTGTTGATGCATTTAGTGTATTACGTTCTAATATCCCTTAGTCTACTTATGCACTTTTCATAACATTTTCAGTTGATAAACATCACATTGAGTATTGTGGTCAAACAACTCTATTATTCGAGGTTTATCCAAACCACTCATTGTAGAGCAATGGTTGAGATCTAGTGAGTAATCGGTCACACTTCACCTAAGGCGTGAGGTGGTTCACGTCAAAAGATAGTGTCTTGACTAACTCTGATATGCTAAAAGTCTTTTTTTTTTAAGGCTCAGAGCAATG
>JANBPO010006436.1:1632808-1685227 GCA_024336825.1 Amorphophallus titanum
CCTTCACCAATGAAGTGACAGAGGGTCAGGCATGAGGTGGCAAGTTATCTCTGGTCTGAGTGAGATATGATAGTTAACTGCACTGAGTAACTAGGGTAGTTGCATCTAACAAATGTAATTCCTCACATAAAAAGGTGTCAGTTGAACGTGAATGTCAATATGGCTATTTTGCAACCCAGAAGTGCATGCATGGATACACTATCAATATCCCAACTTTTTTGACTTCAATACTAGTGGTAGTTGATCATGAAAGGTCAGTATATTTCATGAACCAGACTGAACAGGGCTTCTCCTGAACTTTGGTCCACCAATGTGCATCAGTCTAAGTAATCTTGAGTGGACACACTCCCATTAGTCACTTGGCTTCTTGGTTTTAATTCTCTCAGTCATGTTTTACTTCCATGCAATACCTTTTGTGTAGAGAGATGTCTGCATTTGGAATTTATTCAGTCATTTGCTCAGGTTCACCTTGACTTGAATCTCTCCTCTGAAATCTTTCCCATATTCCTTGTTCCCCATTCCTTCTACACCGTCCCCTTTTGTGTTGGTGCCCCCCCCCCCCCCCCCCCGCCCCCCCCACCCCCGCGCGCGCCCCGCACCCCCCCCCCCCCCCCCCCCGGGCCCCCGAGGTTGCCAGATATTAAAGAGGTGGGTTGATTTCACTCAGCTAAAAGGGAGGGGTCTGCTTGAAGTTGAGTTTTCTTGTTTCGCATGGGGTAAGTTCTCTCTTCCAGTGCTGAGGAGAAAGCAAGTTTTGAAGGAAATAAAATGGGTGATTTTGTGGGGAGGGCACTTCTAGATGAAGTAGAAGACACCTATGAGCACCTCCGTGCAGTTCCTGAATGGTGTTTGGGCCAGTAGGTAACTTGATGATGTTATTTTTGACTGCTTAATGGAGTGCTGTTATGTTCTTTGATGTACATCTTCATCTTATGTCCTGCTACTACTTTCAGTGCAGTGACAAGCTTGGCCTAAGTCTTGAGTTGGGTGCTTTTGTTGCTGGGGTAATGATATCCACAACTGACTTTGCTCATCATACTTTGGACCAGGTAAATCTTTTTATCGTGATACCGCTATCATACTTATCATGTTCAATGACCTTTGGCATTTTCACCAATCTTTTCCATGCATGTCTACTAATCAGATATTGATTTTCTTGTGGTCACTGTTGTTGAGTGTTTTCATCCATGGAATTGTGACATTTGTTTTACATATTTCATATTTACTATGTAAAACCAGGAGAATTGAGAGAGGAATGGGAGAGGAGACAGAAGTCCTTGTCTACAACTATTTCTTTGAAGCTGAAGATGGAAAGAACTTTTCACCATCAAGAGTTTAGTACATAATAAATGGAGAAGCTAGGAAGAACATGAACACATGGTTGATGGAAAAATATTTCGATTATGTTTTCAAAACATGTCAATAGCTTTCTATGCTGTTTCTATTTCAAACATTAGCATCTCTATGGGGCCTTGTAACTGCTCCTAGGAACTTGGTGCTAAAATGGAATATATTGCTGTATGAGAATGCTCTTCAGCAATCTGTACGTCTAAGCATTATATGGAATGTCACAAGAATCTCGTAATCTCAGTCACTCCTTGTTTTTTGGAAGGTGGTATTAACCACATTTCATTGAAAGAGGTAAAAGGTTACATCCAAGGAAGGCAGACTCGGGTATCGGAATCGAAACGGCCGGTCCAAAACCGATCCAGATCTGTGGGATCGGCAGATCCGGACCGATCCTGAAGCGATCCCGATTTTGAGCCCAAGCAAGGTTGTCCAAGTATGGATGCAGTTTATTGGGTCGCCCTGGACCGGCGGTATGGCGAACCATAATGAAAATTTTAATAATTTTGATCTTTCATGTTTGTTGGATTTGAGTAAATCTATTTTTGTTATTATAGACATCAAAAATTTTGAGGAAAAGTATATTAGAAATGAGGAACAGTTAAAGGATATGGTTATTTCCAATTAAAGTGTAGGGGAGCATACGAAACTTGAGAACTACATGATACTATCAAGAGCTATATTTATTGCATCATGATCTTGTTGCCAAATGTTGTTGCATGCAATGATCAATAATTTATGTAATGGTTTTACAATGGGATGATAGTACCAGGTAGGAGTGGCCCCTCAAAGGTGATAGTATTGTGTGGTGGTTGATCTTACATGCCACTCTTTAGTCTCTATGGGTGAACGGAACAATAGGATCTTTAGAAGGGAGGCTAGAGCGGAGGACTCTCTTGTATCTTTCATTTGTAGTCGAGTGATGGAATAGGCGGAGTTGCTTTGTAATGTGAATTTCCTCAACTCCTCACTTTTTGTTTTGTTGGGGGGTTAGGCTGCCCCGCACTGCCTTGGTGTGGTCTTTTGTACAGTTTTTTTTTGAGATCTTACTGATTATACTTGTACATCTTTTTTTCATTTAATACAATTAGTGGTACTACCCGCTTTCAAAAAAAAGGGTAGATGGTGCCGAGAACAGTTTATATTTTGCGTACTGTGATGGCATAACATTGTCTTCTCTTTGTTTTAACAGTAAATTTAAAAGACAAATAAGCCGAACTTGAAGCATATGATATTTCATTACATCTTTGGGGCATTTTTCAAAAACAAAGGAGAAAAAAGGGGACTAGGCTAGGGAAAGCATGCTTCTCCGTCAACATGTCTCAACTTTATGTTAGAAATATGGAAACATAATTTGAAACCTCATCTCCGTCATCCCGATTTTGAGGAAGGGTTAAAATCAAAATACTTCTTCACCATTCTTTTGATGGCATCTGTCATTGTGGTCCAATTAATTTCACACAGGAGAATAACTTGTAGTGGAATCTCGGAAATGCTCCACACTCAATGGAATGATGGAGATAGAGGTTCCCGTCAGAAAGAGAGGAAATGCTGGTTTGCCAGTATCCTAGCCCCAGTTTTATGGGTAACTTGTAGATAAAGAAACAGCAGAGTATTTTAAGGAATGCCAGTGTTTTCGATATATGATGAGAGCAGTTATACTGGCAATAGACTGGTTTGTGATAATTGAGTCGTGCTGGCTATTGTATTATTTTGGAGTATTTAAATGCTAACTCAGGGCATAGCATGTCTAAAAATCAACATATTTTAACTCTCTCTACTGTTGTATCCCGATATTCTGCATCGGGGCGTGACAGTGCTTTACTGGCTAGGATTCAGGGCTTATCACTAGCTCATGCTGTGAAACTGCGGGGCTAAGTACTGACATTTCCTTGTAGGTCCAAGCGAACCAATCCCGGTACTCTTGTAGTAGATGGATGTACAACTCCTGCTCTTCAACAGATAGTTGGGCAGTGAGGAAGGTTGGCCTAGGATCGTCCTCAGTTCCAAAGTTGACTTCTATCAGCTCATCGACTGTGGCTTGGCCTCCGTCTTCTATTTCTGGGGGCGCAGGCTGAAGGTCGACAAAATCTGGCATATCATCTTCAAGCTCGAGCGCCTCGACCTCTTCATTTGCTGCTATAATTTTCAGAGACGAGCCAACAACTTCAACCCCTGTAGCTGTGTTTGCAGTCCTGAAGGATTGATGGTTGCTTATTGCGGAGTTGGAGTAGCATTGTGGCTTTGTAGCAGTAGGCAAGAGTACCCCGCCTCCTTGGATCACCGTATCTTTGGTGGAGGTGGCCTTTTCTTTTCTGGCAGCATGCATCTCTTGATCAGTTTCGACAGAAGCTTCCTTGATCGGTGCAAGGGGCACTGACATCATTGTCAAAGGAGGGTCATAAGGAGAGGGCAGCCCTGCTTCCTCAGTATCTTCGACTTCACTACTGCTGGCTGTGTTAAACTTGGCTTGAAGAGCCGTTTCTTCAGGGTAGACTTGCTCCCAGCACCGGCAGAGATTTACAGCCTCTGATTTTGGGTCCATAGGTTGAACCGGCTCAATATGTTCAGCTTCTGTTGGGTACACATTGAAAGTTGCCCCCAGTGAGTTGTCTTCAATCGGGTAGGAAGCAAAGATGGTGTCCACTTCATAATGCCCACTATAGTAGTATTCCTCGAGGGTGAAGCCCAACCCTAGGTGTTGAGAGACACGTCTCAATTCCTTGTCCAGGCTTGTGAGATACCACAGCTTCTGGAATGCTTCCTTCTTCTTGCGAGGCTGGCCGGAGGGGATGTGCTGCTTCCGGAACATCTTGGCCATCCAATTTATTGAGAACGCCAAGCCCTGAACGGGGACTGATGGGTTCTCGATATCTTCGGGAAAATGACAATCAGTGTCCTCCCGTGTAGGATGCTCCTCAGCCATGTAAAACAAGCTGCTAGGGCCATCAGACTGCCCCACTTCCCATGCTTTGAAAGGCTCGATGGTGATATTGTCGAGTCCAAGAATTAGCTTGGTAAGGCCTTCTGGGACCCCGATGTGGTCGTACTACTGATCAACTGCAGCTTCATTGGCCTGAGGGTAGGTGGCGGGAGGCGCTGCTCTGCCCACATCCCCAGTGACGGTGATATGTGAGACCGTCTTGGGATTGACATATCTCGATGGCGGCGGTGGGAACCACTTGTCCTCGGAGGTACTTTTTGGTGCCCCGGTAGGGGTCCTAGCTTTAGAGGTCTTCTGCGACCGTTCTGCGTACAGAGGGGCGTCCATCAGGTGACACTCAAACACTTCGAATGGGTGGAGGTCGACAAATATCCTTTCCTCCTTCCCCTCCAGGTTGTACTTGATGCATTGGTGAAGTGTGGAGGGTACCACCATATTCTCATGCAACCAAGGATGACCAAGTAATGCTTTATACGAGGTGCGAGAGTCACTGACATGAAATCGCACACTTGTAGTGAAATCTGCCAGAGCGAGTGTGAATTCTGCTACTCCCAGTGGCACTTCACACTTTTGATTGAAGCCAACAATACGCATATCTCTGACTTTATCGAGGTGCACATTAAAGTAATGCCTCTGATATATCCTGTATGGCAGGATGTTGATAGCTGCCCCAGGGTCTACCAGGATTCTGTTCAACTCCCGACCATTCAGATGTCCTTTCATATATAGCGGCCTGTTGTGGCTGATAGTGGGGAGTAACATGTCCTCCTGAGTGATGGTCACGTTGGCCTCAGGCAATGCTTCAGCCAAGCATGCTTCATATTGAGTAGGCATCTGCAAAGTAGTGATGATCGCTTGTCAGGTCTCTTCACTCAAAGAAAGGATTTCCCAAATGGTGAACCTTACCGGGAGCTTCTTGAGTAGTTTCATTATTCTGCTTCCAGCCCGGACATTAGATAGCTTCATTTCTTCTACACATTTAGGCTTGGAAGGGTTTTGAACTGCGGTCCCTGACGGGCTTGCCTCATCAGACTCTTATTCTGCACTTTCTTGCTTGGCGTTGCCCTCTTGCTGTCTTTTGTTGACTGCCATCGGGCTAGCTTCATCTTCTTCTGGGACTTCAGAAGGCTGTCAAGGCTGCTGGTGAGTATCCCCGATTGTAGGGTCGGCATCCTGACACGGCTGCTTCCCTTTGGACATTTTTAGGAATTCCAGGAAGGAAGGAGTGATAGTGCTACCCCTATTCTGATTGTATAGGCCTGACAGAGGGGGGATCTGGACTCCCCTGACCTCCGGAGGAGGTATCTTATAGGGCTACTCTCCCCTGAAGATAATATTATGGTTGGCGGGTGGCTGACGCCCCCATTTTCAGCCTGACCAGGTTGCATGAGTAGCAGTTGTGGCCTCGGCCTGGCTCCCCTTGGCAGCGGGTGCGAAGCATATTTCCTCTTCATCTTCCTCACCGGGCAGATTGAAGAGAGTAGAAAGGGTGTTGCAGGAGAGCACTACCTCTGTCTTGACCTTGTCGACCTTTCTTTTCTTCTTTTGTTTCTTCTTTTCTTTGGCTGGTGCTTGCCCCCAAAATAGGTTGCCATCCTCTTCTGATGCTTTGTCGGCCTCATCTTCTTGCTTTTGTGAGAGCTGCTCAAGTTCTTGCCATGGGACATGGTCTTGCACCAGCAAGGGCTTCAATTCGGGCTGTACATATTCATCTAGCCTGTTTATGTAGTCTTGCAGTCACCGGCCCTCTGGACTAATATCCTTGGCCACTGGCAATGGAGTCTGTCTTCTCTGGTTGTGTGTGTGTATTCTGAAGACTATAGGCGGATTGAACCACACAGGTGCTGCCACCGGCGGAGTGGGTCATGGTGTGATGCCATGAACATGTGCCCCCACTTTCGAGTGAGGTGTATTATTTTTCTTGTTCTTTGCAGGGACTTGCTGCCATCCCTGTTGTTCTTTTATTGGTGTCAGGAAGCAGGCCTCATATGTATGCTGAGTGTTGGCTTCTGCTATCTCCTCGGGCAATGCTTGGTACAGAGAGACCATGTTAACTGCAGCCCTTCTCAGAGGCGCTTCATGAGGCTGCGGAGGGTCGACTTTGTACTCCCCCAAGTCTATCTCTTCTTTCTTCACCATGCCTTCGATGATGTCTTTGAATACATAGAAGTCCTCAATCAAGTGCCCTAGCATCTGGTGATAAGGGCAGAACCTTGGGCTGTCTCTTCTTTTCAGGTCCTCCGGCCTTTTTGGCTCAGGCAGGGTGATATCATTCATGGTCTCAGGGGGAGGTCTAGTTATTACATGTTTTACGGGGAGAGTAGTCCTGCTTTCATATTGATAGAGGAAGAATTCTTTCCATGTCGAAGGGGGAGTACTGGTCATTCTTGCATTAATGCTCATCTTGCATATTTCACAAGGGAAGAATAGTTTCCTGCATTATTTTATCTTTCTTGCAAACCATCTCCTTTTTGATTATGTCAAAGGGGGAGAATATTTGTCGAGTCAGTGTGACTCATTTCAGTGTGACTCAGTCAGTATGACTCATTTCAGTGTGACTCAGTCAGTGTGACTCATTTCAATGTGACTTTTTTTTTAATGAAAGAACCTAACCTAGATCTCAATGGGAGAGTGCACCCCTTATCAGAGATAAGGAGAAAAACCACCACCACGGGATGGGACTCTTAGAAGAAGAGTCTCGTTCCACTTCTCAGTTCGAAGGCGCAACGACTTCAAACGTGAACCTTCGTACTGGTAATGGCGCAACGTCTACTATCCTTATCGCAGAGGTTCCCGCAAGCCTCGCGGCAGGAACGTATACGTTTGATGCAGGCTACAACCAGGGGCTTCTCCTGGTGACAACGGGTACACCAGCTACAACCACTATTACTTTCCGATAACCTTTATGTCTCTCACCGAATCAAAGATGCTCTCGCTTAAGGACCAGCTTATCGAGGACGAACGTGCGGCTCTCGCAGAACTGGCATCTATTACCAAAGAAAAGTCTCGCGCTTCCAAGAAGGAAGTAAATTAACTCACTATGAACAAAATCCTCGTTACGGTAGGAATCGTGCTTGCTCTCGCACTCGGTGCGTTCGGCGCAATTAAGGAAGCACCGCTTGGTGCATCAGCAGGACCAGAGAATACTGAACGCCAATACTTCTTCGATGATGCAATCATCGGAGGTTCGGTTGTCGCAACCACGTCTCAGGGCACCGCGACGTACACTGCGGCCCAGATATTCAACGGCAAGGTTCTTGCGCACACTGCAACCGCAGCACTGACCGCATCCCTTCCTGCATCATCTACGATCTCGCAGATTGCACGTCCTGGTGATACGAAGACGCTGTATCTCACCCCTATCACTACTGGCATCACGCTTGCTGCGGGTACGGGGACTGATCTCAACACCGCATCTTCAACGAAGTTCTGTGTCGTGAACTCTGTCTGTGAACTTACCTTCGTTCGCAAGGCAAACTCTGACATCGAGGTTCTCTTGAAGTCAGCGTCGGGTAATAGCCTTATGATTTATATGATAAGCCTAGCTAACTACACTTTATTCCTATTTTAAGTACTGTTCTCATAAACTTGGATATATTGCTGGTTTATCTTGGTGAATTTCATGTTTCTTATGCGCTTAGAAACTATTTTAATTCAAAGTTAGTTTCATAACCCAAAACACTATAATCTTGTATTAAATACATTTTTCAAATGATAGGACTTGGCTTACTATTATTTTGATCGTTGCTTTATCATGATTCTTTCTTATCTAGAGTCTCTTCTTAAGTACATGACACGTATTTTGGTACGGAGTCATTAGTTACACTTTGCACCATTAAGCACACAATCTTGAACTTGTGATCCTCTCCATTGGATATTCCTTCTACTAGACTAGGTGATCTTGTTCCAAGGCCTCCGTAAGTCTCCGCGAGCCTGGGATTCCCAACTAGGAGGCCGAGCTGGTTGTGCTCTCAAAGACCCAATTATCTAGAAAGCACTTTCACCAGAGTTTTCTGTGTTCTGGACCTTAATGGTCTCATGGAGACCGCAAGAGCCTGATTAGCGACGGTCCACTTGACCGCGAAGGACTGCCTAGCGGCCTTGCCATGACCGTATGGTTCCCGTGCGTTCATTGAGTCCAGTATGTCCATAAACGGTCTAGTACTGATAGCTAATGACTGAAAATGGTCCAGGAAATGACCGCATGGTTCCTGACCTTGTTTAACCCACGGTTGGACCCAAGGGTTGACTTTCCTCTATTCCTAGATGGTCTATTGATTATCTAGAACTTAATACCGTAATCAAAGCTATTTAATCAATAATGGAAGTTAAAGAATATATTGTTATGCTGTTGAATTTTCTCCGTGGAATGACCTTGTTTTAAGTCATCTTTGAACTCTTATACTCGTATTTGAGCATTTCTACCTTAGTAATTGTTATCATAAAACTATAGTTTGAACTGGTACATTATTGGCCGACTTTATTGATATTTCTCGTGGAACTAATGGGATCTATAACTTGAAGATGTAGATCGGGCGCTGATTGTGTCCAAAGGCTCGACTCTAGCCCCCTCAACTGATTGCCCGAACCATGTTATAAACCATGGGGTATGATGAATACTGGAGTCACATTGCGCTAGGAGTACTTTTTTTATAGACGAGTGAAAATCACGAGTGAAGGCTTTATATGAATTTATATGTTTTTGATTTACATGACTTTCTAGAGCATGACCTTCATGGTTGTGAAAAGTACATTCTTGATACGAGATGCAGTGTAAGCCGTCAGGGGACACCTCTGGTCTCTCTCTTCTAGTGGAGTACCCCGTCCATCTCCTGTCACTGGAATGGATTGAGTTATTTCTGTTGGTAGATATAGGTTCGGGATTAAAAGGCCCTAGTTATCATGAGATTCGTGACTCTGGCACAAAAGGAGATACAGAAGACTCAAGAGTTTGTGGATGCATGAAAAAGAAAACTGAGTGAAATATGGTTGTAGTATCATGCTTGATGCATGGATAGATGTGAAGGGGCGAACATTGGCCCATTTTCTAGTGAATTCTCCAAGTGGAACTATTTTTTTACATCAGTGGATGCTTCCGCACATGTCAAAGATGCCAAATTGTTAGTAGGTTTTGTTGGACAAAGTTGTTGGGAAAGTTGATGTTGAACATGTCATCCAAATTGTCACAGATAATGAGTCAAATTATCTGGCAGCTGGGAAAATGTTCATGGCAGCCTATCCTCATTTATTTTGGACACCATGTGCCACTGTTGCTTAGATTTGATGTTGGTGGGCATTTCCAAATTGTCCCCAATGAAAGCTTCCATTTGGAGGGCGAAAATAGTTACTACATTTATTTACGGGCACACGAAATTTCTTGCTATGATGAGGAAATACATAAATGATAAGAATCTTGCACATGCAACTGTCACCTGCTTTGCTATTATCTAAACTTGCAGAGTTTGCTTGATTGCAAGGATAGTTCGAGGAATATTTACTTCGGCAGATTGGTTAGGAAGTAATAATCAATGGGCTAAAAAAAATGAAGGGAAGGCGGTAGAGGGGATAATTTTAAAGACTTTTTTTGGGAAAGGTGTAGTTTATTCTTTGAAAATAGTCAAGCCTCTTGTTATGATATTGCGGTTGGTTGATGGAGAAAAACCAGCTATGGGCTATATTTATGAAGCCATGGAATGTGCAAAGGAAAGTATCAAGAGTGCATTAAGTGAAAAGTTAGATAAATATGGATCAATTTGGGATATCATTGATAGACGATGCAACTTTTAATTGCATCGTCCTTTACATGTAGCTGGCTTTTATCTCAATCCAAGACTCCATTTTTCAAATCCAAGTATTGGTTATGATATTGAAATTAAGCAAGGGCTATTTGATTGCATTGAAAAGCTAGTTCATGATGGTAAGGTCCAAGATCTTATTACAAAGGAACTAGCAGCTTGTGGGGATTCAGAAGGGTTGTTTGGGAGAGAAATGGCCATTAGGCAATGCACTGCTGACTTAGGATTGTGGTTTCCTACATCGTGTGATTTCTATTTAATTTCATATTCAGATGTGGATTATGCTGGATGTAAACTTGATAGAAAAACACTAGTGGCTATTGTCAATTTTTGGGTGGGTGCTTGGTTTCTTGAACTTTCAAGAAGCAGCACTCAGTTGCACTCTCCACTGCAAGAGCAAAATACATTGCTGCAGAGAGTTGTGGAACTCAAGTGCTGTGGATTAAGCACCAACTCCAAGACTACCATGTAGATCTTGCATGTGTTCCCATATTATGTGATAACACAAGTGCTATCAGTCTCACTAAAAATCCAACCCAACACCCTAGGACTAAACACATTGAAATAAGACACCACTTCTTGAGAGATGAAATGAATAAAGAAACTTTGAACTGCACATCATTGATACACAAAATCAAATTACAGACATTTTCACAAAACCTCTGAACAAAGAAAGATTCACAACTCTAAGAAGGGAATTGGGTCTATGTAGACCATTAAAAACATCTAGATAAATTTAAATTGGCCACTTAATGAGGGAAGAAAATAAACCTCTTCATAGGATCTCTTATCTTATCTTATTTCTATCAATCTCAGCTCCAAGGGTGCTTTGTTGAGGCGGAATCAATTCTGATTTGTTCTGTTAGTCTGACCAATTGTCCATAGGTGTTGTGTTCAGGGGGAGTTGTTAACTTGTTCAAGAGTAGGTTAGCTCGTGTATATATGAATGTCAAGTTGAGGGGGAGCTAAATCATTCAATAACTTCATCATTACTGTCCTTCATCATCTCTATTTGAGGTTACTGTCTGGACAGGTTTGTCGACCTGATTCAAGCATATGTCAACCGAACAGGCAAGTATGTCAACCTAACTTCTGTCATGGAAGTTCCTGATCTTTTTCCAGCAGGCTTAGTAACCTCCATTTCAGATCTCTTAGTTGAATGCATCTTCTCAAGGGAAGTTTCATGTCTGACAATAGGCTACACATGCTCAGGGGGAGTTCAAAATAAGGATCCCTTTTAAAAGAGCTAGTTCTCTTTTAAAGATCTCCCTCAAATAAACCAGTGGTTTAAGATTAATACACTACTTAGTCTAAGATTCAAGTAATCTGAAAATGACTTTATACAGGCTTAATAGTTTTTAAAATAGTCTTGAAAAACTGTGTCCAGTGTCCCTCTTAAAATCTGACAGTTAAAGGTAAAGATGCTACTTTGGTTGAAGAACTTTAAGTCAAGTATTGGCCTTAAGCTTCTGTTTACACTTGGATCTCTAGATTGCTTCCATTGACGGCTAGACTGATGAATTTGCTTCTAGTCACCATCACATTGTTGGATTTGCTCCTAACCTTTAATGAACCATTGGATTTGCTTGTCCTCACTTGGACTGTTGGACTTACTCCCGACCACGATTGGACTGTTAAATTTACTTCTGGCTAAGATCTGGCCGTTGAATTTGAGTTTCATCATGGTCAGATCTTTCTTGGGTACATTTGTAACTTCTGACCTTTTTTGGGTGTTTCTGCAATTTTTAACACTTCCTAGATATTTTTGCAATTGCTAACCCTTCCAACGTATTTCTGCAGTTTTGATCCTTTTTGGTATTTTTGCAGTTTTCTAGTACTCTTGGACTTATCTGTCATTTCTTCACTTTCCAGGATATATTTGCAAGACATCACTATCATTTCTTGACTGTTCGAGGTGCTTCTACTGACTCACCAGGACATTTATGTCATTCCTTGACATTTCGAGATATTTTCGTCATTTATTGACATTCTGAAGTATTTTTGTCATTTCTTGACGTTCTGGGGTATTCTGTCATTCATTGACATTCCGAGATAGTTCTATCATTTCTTGACTTTCTAGGATATTCCTGTGATTTCTTGACATTCAGAGTATTTGTTATTTCTTGACTTTTCGGGGAACAATTGTAGTTTCCCGACTTTCTTGGGCTTCTTTGTCCTTTCTTGGTTTCCAAGGGTATGTCTGTAATTTTTCTGACTTCCTTGGATCTTTCTGTCATTTGTTGACTTTCCAGAATATTTCTTGACATTTTTTAACATTTGACTTCCTCTGGACGCGATTTTTTTTGTTTTATTTATATTTTATCTAATTAATTCGTTTATTCATTAGGCGTGCCAGTCACATACGTGAGAATTTTATTATGCGCTCGATCTGACATCATCAGTCGATTGTAAGATTCGGGTCTGGACCAGAAGTCCGTCATACCATAAAGGTTATGACGTTAATTACGTTCTTCCTAAGAAGGACAACCCTTGATTAAACGCTAAGGTAAGAGACCCCGGGAGGCAGGTCAAAACATTACTACTCTGCTTATTTGTTATACAGGAGGGAGGTGACGTGCAAATAAAAGACATGGTTATTTATTATGATGGTTCGACTAAACTTATTCACATAAGTTGAATCCGACAGCATATCCCCTTGGCCTTGCACCGTGCCAGGTGGAAATAGGAAACCATCCACACAGAGGCGGGATGTGGTTAATCCCTTTAGATTTAAAAATAAATTTGGTGGTTACGTTATCGCAACCTATATTTGTGTCTCAATCAAACTAAAAGCTATGACACAGGTTACACAACAACCGAAGTTTACTAAAGAGCGTTTTTTGTCTGGCGAAGTATTTCGCCTTCCTGGCGAACACCATCAGTACAGGTTTATTCCAGACAGAAAGAACCCTGAAGACGTTAGTAACGGCTCCATTGATCAGCGATGGATACACCCAAACATAGGCCATGCAGATACATTCAAATATAACTGCAATACTCTGCACGTCAACAACAGGGGTGTAAAGGTTTATAACACCATCATGCACAAAATAACGTATATCTTTATACGCTGGTCTGAAATGGAACCTGTAACAGAATAGATTTTTTAACCAGGCCAGGTTATCGCTTGGCCGCATTCAACAACAATATATGAAGCGTACTAAAGAAGCAGAAAAACAACTGAACAACCTGCGCGAAGCAAAAGAGTTTTTCGATTTGCTGAAGAGCGAACGCGAAGACTACTACAATGAGAAGTCAGAAAGGTGGCAGGAAAGTGACAAGGGTAGCGACTACGAAAGCGAGACCAGTGTATTAGAAGAGCAGGTGGACGCCATCGATAGCGCCATCGACGAACTGGAAACACTGTTCAGCGAATAACTTTTTCATAGACATATATATCCGGCCTGGCGTATCTACGCTGGGCTTTTGTTTTAAAAGAAAACCCGCGTAGATACGCGGGTCGTTGTACAGATATACTGTACCCTGCTTATGAAAGTAGTTAGGCTTCGTTCTTTGATAGCTGCCCTGTAGAATCTACAATGATCTTACGAACATTCGCAGGCATACCGGTGTAGTATAAACGCCGAACACCAGCGATCCTGTCTTTACTGAACTCGGCGAAGTTGTAAGCATTCGACTGATTGCCGCCAAGACCAATGAATGTATTTTTTTTAGTCTCTGCAATGTTAATACAGACATGGTTGCCGCCTGGTCGAATAAGTATAACTACGTCGCCGAACAACATATCTTCTACAGCAACCTTTTCACCCCACTGTAACCATGATGCAGCGCGTAATACTTCGTATCCGGTAAAGGGCACTGGTTTACCTGCTGCCCTGGCTACATGACACATTGCGAGACCGCACCAGGCAATTTCGTCACTGGTGTAAATCTTCTGTACGTCGAACTCTTCAGCCCATCGCATAATCGTCGGATTATGCAGCTTACCTGCAACTTCGGCCAGGGTCCTTACCAAAAATAGAGAATGTCTTTAAGCTGACCTCAAACTGCATGCAAATTAGATCTACATGGTCTAACTGCTCCACTAGGAGTTGAATAAATTCTTCTCTTCCAGCACATGAATATGAAAGATGGCAAAAGATGCAACAGAACAACGATCTACAACATTTAACATTCCACTTGCAACAGGCTAGCACATCGGAAAAAAGTGAAATAGAATGAGTTTCATCAGTTGCTTTCGGCCTTTCATATGGCATGCTCCTAGAGAGGCTTTCAACTTGAGTTCCTTCATTTAAACATATTTGTTCCATATTTGAAGACCTCAAGAAGCTTGTATATGCCACGAAAGCATTTTCCACTAATTTCTTAATTAACGTTAGTTTTGTAGTGCCAGCAAGAGAACCATTTGTAGAATCTATTATCCTATGTATTCCCAAAGAGGAACATCCATCGATATGCCATTGCAATTTGAATTTCTCTGAACCATTTGCCTCCATGATATTACCCCTCCTGAATTGAACCCATGACCTGGCTTCTTCAGCCAATCGACATACATAAGATAGCATGCGTGCCCCAACAGGACAACCTTTACTAGACCAAAATGAAACAAGTTTCCACATCACCTCATGAGGATAAAATATATAAGACCGAATTACAATTGCAGTGGCAGACTGAACCTCGTCATCATCATGTTGCAAGGAATTTAAAGGAGAGAACAGGTTATATCCAACTGATTTAAATGCCTCTGTTATTTGAGATGCTAATGCTTCAATGACTATGGAGGAGTTTCTACCAACTTCCTTCTCAATTGCTTGCTTGTCTAGTGTTGCAAATGTGATCAGTAGCTTCTCCAGAGTCTGAAGGCCGCCGCTCCCTGTCTGTGTCACAGTTGCACAAAGATTATTTACCAAATGTTTTACATGGCCAAACCCATTTTTCCCACAACTTGTTGATTTCTTCAGACCAGCTGCTGCCTTTATGTCACTGGCTACGGATAATTCCTTAACAGCTTCTGGTCTTGATCTATGGATGAAGACATTTAGCCTCTCCTTCAGCAATGGAGAAATCAAATTGCAAGCAGACAAAAAATCCAAAGACTGCACAACTCCTCTCTTGACCAACATGTTGAACGACATACGGACACCCTGGACGATCAAATCTTTACGATTTACATCATACTGGTCAACCAACAGAAACAGGAATTCCATGAGCGTCTGAGTCAAATCTGCATACTCAGGGATGGAGTGCAGTATCAATAAGATCGCTGGCTCAATGTTCATTATGCTATCAACATTGTCATCAAAGAACAGCCAATCGTAGAACAGAGCCAGCTTGGCATTGGCTGCAAAGTAGTTCTTCCGGCAGCTCTTCAGAAGCCACCCGATCACCGCCCACCTCGGAATGACACTAGAGCGGAGAATCTCATTGGGAGGGTGGTGGGCGCAACAGATGAACCGGATGAGATCCACTATAATGGTCTCGCACTCTGGCCTGCAGAGGAACTTCCTCGCAAACCATTCCTGGTACCGCCGCTGGTTCCCCCACTTCACATGGGTAAGCAAGAACCGCATCCTCGTCTCCATCTCAGGGTTGATCCCAAGCAAGAAATACTGCACCGGCGTCCTTGTCCGATAGAGCTGCGAGATATCCGAGTAACCAGGAACACCAAATGCACGGGGTTCGAAGAGCAAGTCTTTCCACACATCTCTTAACTCGGGAATAAAGGCCACATCTTGAAGCAGGCGCACGAGGTCCCTTCCCATGCCCATACACAAACCAAAGTGCTGCCGCAAAACCCTAATGCAAAAATCGATCTCCACCCGCTTCAGCGCCTCCACTTTCTGGTCCGACGCCAGCCTGTAGTGGTCTGCAAGAAGGCGGAGGTATTGGAAGAGCGCAGAGGTGAGGACCGATGGCTCCTCCAGCAGCCAGTCCCACCGGCCGGAGAGGACCCCCAGCAGCTCCTCCGCGAGGCAGAGATTGGGCGGGGAGAAGTCGCCGATGGTGACCCACCTGAGAAGGGAAACCACCAGGCGGTCGACGCCGATGGCGGCCGCGCCGATCAGCTCGGAGGTGACCCAGAGTAGCTGCGCGCGGGCGGGCTGCAGGAACCGCGGGTAGGACTCGAGGGAGAGCCGGATGAGCGTGCGGGTGAAGAGTTCGTATCCGTCGGCGACGACGGCGTGAAGGTGGACGAGGTGGGTCCGGGCGGCGCGGGGCGGCGCGGTGAGGACGCCGTAGGCGATGGCGAGGACCAGCTGGTGGTAGTCGGAGGAGGGCGGCGTCTGCAGTGAGAAGGGTGGGCGGAGACGGGGGCGGAGGAGTGCGAAGGCCTCGCGCAGGGCGAGCTCGGTGGGGTCGGGGGCCTCGTGCTCGCCGGCCCGAAGCAGCCCGCGCTCCGCAGCCGCTGTAGCGTCCATGGCGGAACCCCCATGAAAGCACAGAAGTGCAGTCAGAAGAGGAGGGCTTATGCGACTCGATGGTGCGGGCAAGCCCATTGGAATTAGGGGTTAATGGCTTAATGCTATCCGTCTGTGGTCCACTAGACCGTTTTGATAAAGTTGGGCCCAAGAAACTCGCCTCCACCTCGTCCGTTGGCTCGACTCAAAGTGAGTACCTGCTGATAGATTCTCAGGCCGTACGTGTGGTGGTCAAGGCCCAAGCAGCCCACCGGTCAAACCTACCCATCAACATCACTAAATACGATTTTAATATAGGGAGTTGTTATTTTCCGTCCTCTTTGGTCGGAGTATAATATTTGATATAGTATTAGTTTTAAAACTTATATTTTTCACAATATGCAATAATAATATCAAAATTGGTATGATGCAGACTTTTTGTGTTCGGACGAAGATGTATCACTACAGAATGTCAAAAATCTTTCGCCAAATTTGATTTGCCTGCACGTGCGCCCCATGAGTGTGGATCCCGAAGGAGGAACGCAGAAGAAGGCTGATGCATAAACATGGGCTGTGCAACTGGTCGCTCGCAGAAGGTTGAGAAGATCTCCTAACCCACCCTCCAGCGCCATACCCTGCGGCGGCCTGCGGCGGCGTTGCCTCTGACACGCGGTTCTCTCCTCTGGTGCTGTTGGGGATGACCAGGCGACGTCGGCGAATCGATCCACGGCGGCGTCGGGGGCGACGTTCTCTTTGATCTCCACAACGATGATGAGCACGGCGGAGAGTTGCCGTTCAAGCAGACGAGCAGCGGCGGGCCTGTGGTGTTGGCATCCTTGAGCCAGAGCAGCCGATTGAGGTTAGACACTGACGGGCATGCCTTGTCGCCAGATCCCAGCCCTCCACCTCCAGATCTAAGTTGTCATTGCTGACAGCAGGCCGCTGTCGCCACCTCCTCGCTATTGCCGTCGCTTCAGTAGCATCGCCGCCTTCGGGTGTGAGGGCAGGCCAGAGGTCACCGGGGTGCAGGAAGAACAAAGGGGGAAGGTAGAGAGAGAGGTGTAAGCAGGCTCGGTCGGGTGGGTCAGGCGTAGGATCGGTTGTATCGATTATCTGTGTCTCTCTCCTCTCCACACCTCCTCTTGGACAACCTAGTAAATCTTAATCCCGGCGGGGGGCCAACCTACAAAATAGACCCCAAGGAGAGGGATACACCGGAAGACGAAGACTTGGAGCTGCATGCAGGAAGTCCATTGCCAGGCTTGAGGAATGATGGCTCACCGGTACCTGACACACGGACCCTCTTCCCGATATTAGAGAGAAATGGAAGTAGGGCCAGAAAGGTGGGTGAACTCACCTTCTTGATCCTACGACTTCCAACGGTTGAGGGGACCCGAGGGAGGCTGGACTCAAAAGGTAAGTTACTCAGGATATAAAATCTTAAGGTGGCGTTTGGTATCTAGATAAATTTTTATGAGAATAGATACTGAGGAGGGTAAAATCAGTTCGGCCCATAATAATCTTCAATTTCGTCAAGTCTAGTCAGGTCCACGGACTACAACGAGCCTAAAGATCCTCGACAGTCGTGGCCCGTAGTAAACGGCCCACAATAGTTGAGTCTCAGATTCGACAGCATATGAAGGACTTCGACCCAAGTGCAACGGCCGTCAGATGACCCTCCGACGATCGAACGTTACCTCCCACGGTATCGGTCACAATCCCACTAAAGGTGAGTACGCCCTATGAGCGTCGTAAGACCTGTCAGAAAATCAGTCGACTCCAGGATAACTGTCCTTCAACGGGAAACTCCCCTGCAATCGCGAAAAATGTTACTTCATGACTGGCGTCCTTCCCTGCTAAGAGATGGGCTCTCCCCTCTAGGACAACCTCTATAAAAGGGACCTCGACGAGCAAGCACGGACACGGTGAAATTCCACTAAGAAACTCTCAAAGAAGTCAAGGAGAAACAGACTAGAGAAAGCTACAGGCCCTGCTACTATTAAGGAGGTCTCGACCGTCTACCTGCGGAGAGAGTACCCCTTCCGAGCACCCTTACCTCCTAGGGAGCACTCGTTGAGTGGTCACTGACAACGGCGAGCACTCGTCCGGAAAACCAACAACTCTCCCAGGCCCACTCCAGCGATCTCCTTCTCCTCCCTCTCGCCTACTCTTCTTCTTTCTCTATTCAACTCGGTCCTAACTTAAACATCATAGGGTTATCCCCTGGGGTAACGTACAGGGCTCCTTCTGACGCTCTTTCTTTCTGGTGTTTTCAGACTTTCACGAGTGTCAGGCAATCTTTCCTGAGAAATAAATAGAAAAGTGTGGTACGAGAGTTAGAGACCAATTTTCTACCTCTATTTTATAAACATGTGCCTTGAGCTATTATTTTTTGACTGATCTTTTGTCCAGCTCCAAGGCACCTTGCACCCAAAATTCTCATTTTGAATTTTTAGGTACCCAAGTTTTGTTGGGTCCTTGATGGTTTGCTATATGTCTAGCATGCAAATTTCTTTCCCTTTCTGCATTCAATTCATCACGTCTCATCCAAGGACAATCATTAAACACATGTCCATATTCAACATAATAAAAACAACACACAAATGATTTGTCATTCTTCCTATGTGCATGTGCATCATACTTTTGTGGGTGAATAGGGGATTTAACATACTTTGGATGAGAGTGAGTCCTTCCTTTTAGATGCGAATAGTCCTTGATTGTGTGGTCAATTTTTTCACAATGAAAGCAGTGAGGAGGAATATTTCTTCTAGCGGCCTTAGGGTGCGTCGACCTTCTCTAGGCAGTACGTCGACGCATTGGGTCATCCCTGGGCTTTTGAACATGAGTGTGCTGAGCACACTTCCTTCCAGAGTCGACCTATCCCTTGCCATTGCTTCTTCTGTTCTTTTCTACTCTTAATTCATCATTCTTAAAGATAACACAATCATGCACAATATGATCATGCTATCCACAAGGGAAACATGAAACTTTCTTTTTCTGGTGAACATGGTACTTAGCATTGGCTTTTCTAGCATGCATGATAGAACTAGCACAGATGTTTTTCTATTTTAACTTAGAGGCTTTCTCTTTCTTATTTCTATTTTGTTTTTGATTTTTCTAGGCTACACATGGTTTTGGAGATGCTTTAGAAGAGGAGGCAACACCGGAGCTGAAAACAAAGTATGTATGTAATTTGTTCTCAAAGCCCTTTTTGTTCACTAGCTTGTATCCAAGTCCTTCTCTTCGGAAGTTTACCTTAGTCCCCAACAATCTGTCCAGATTTTCTTGACCCAGAACAAATTTTGATAGTGAATTATTCAAGTCTTTTATTTCATCTTCAAGTGAAGTGATGTGTTATTCAGAGTTAGCCAAATCTATCTCACAAGCGACAAGCTACTCATTCAACATGTCATTCATAGTTTTGCAGTAATCAAATTCTTATTGAAGGGCGGCCAATTTTTCTCAGTCATCAACACTCACACCTTTGCCTTTTCCACATGCGTGTAGCTTAGCAAGTAACTCACTATTTTGCTTTTTCAAGTTTTCATTTTCTTCATTAAGAGCCTTATTTTCAGTCAAGTCTTGATTGTTTGACTTAGAATTATGTTCGATGGTAGCTCATGGTTATGACATGAGTGTTCAAAAAGGATACCAGTTGAGGGTGAAACATTTCCAGGGTGACTAGCTCAAGGATGTAACAATAAAATCCAAGCAAGTAGCTGACATGAGAAAATTTTAGGGTGACCAGTTCCAAAAAAAAATTCAAGCATGTAGCAGTCATCTGTCAGTAGAGTGAAGGATATGTAGAATCAAGAGTGAACTAAGGTAATCAAGCTGATCATGAAGTAGTAAAGCTCCCCCTCAGCACATGTAGGAGTTTTCAGATGATAAATTTCAGAAATGATGCAATTTGAGAGCTCAAGTATTTTCAAGGATACCAAATCAAGGAATGAAAATAAATGAGAAGTAATCATACATTCCAGATTGGTTTGAAGAACAAGAATGCAAATGGATCATTGAAGAGCTCAGATAAACAGAAGGCAAGTGAAGCCTTGGACTTTTCATAGGTAAGCCAACTTAGGCTCAACAGAGAGTTGACTTGAAAAACTTTCACACAATAGGAGTAATGAGTTTGAACACAATTATTCAACCTAACTCCCCCTAAGAATTTACATGCATTCTGACAATCTTTTTGAACTTTTTCAACATGAATGATATGCAGCTAAAATTTAAGAACATTATATGCATGACCAAACAGATGTATGCATTGACTAATCAGTCTCAACATGCAGACCTTGCAGTGAGCCAATGAACTATACTCATGAATATCTAAAATATTCTATATGCAAATGTGTCCCATGGTACTAGGCAGAGAACTTAGGTTATAGAACCACCTCACACATAGTGTAGGTTTTCAGATAGACATAATCTACCCTTCGATTTGATATACCATTGGACATGCATGATGGTGCATAACAAACACAGTCTAGTCCTAAATACAATGCAAGTTTTTCAACCTGTACCTGAGAGTGCAAATGAAATTTTCAAGACTATGCATGACTATGCAAATTGAATATGCACATATGAAATTATGTAAAACAAATTTTCAATGAAAATGCAAGATGACATATGCAAACATAAGAACTCATGCAAGCCAATTTATGTCATCTCCCTCTTCAGTATACAATTATCAGGGCAAAATTAGAAATGAAAGCATGAGACTCTAATTAACAGATTTAAACATGATGTGCAACTAATAAGATGGAAATATGCAAAGCAACAACTAAGACATAAATCAAAAATGGGCTTTTTACCAGTCCACGAGTGCCTTGGCTCATTGAACCCCTCTTTATTTCTGCAATCGCGATGGAGGGAGATGCGCCGCTGCTTGAAACGGCGCTTAAGATCGGCATTGCCGCTAATCCGTCGGCTCGTCTCTCCAATATGCAAACCGGCAGTCCGTACAAGATGGCCATCCGAAAGACCTGGCATTTCAAGTCGGAGGCGGAGGCAAGGGACTTTGAGCAGGCGTGCCACGCAGAATTCAAACCGCAAAACATTATGCGCGAGTGGTTCACCATTTCGATAGCGCACATTGAGCGGTTTTATGATTCGTTTTTCACAGTGAAGGATGTCGACAAAGAGGCCGCCGAACTTCTTCACGCGCTAAGCAACAAAAAGGGAATTAACACGCGCGGGTTGGCGGCGACACCTCAAAGGGCTAGTCAGGTCCCCATGTCAACTGCGGCGGCGGCCGAATATATAGGTGTTTCGTCAAGTTGGCTCAACAAAAGCCGCATGACAGGCACCGGCCCGGCTTATCTGAAGATTGGCGGCAAGGTTCGGTATGCGCAGCAGGATTTGGAAAACTGGCTTGCTGAAAGCCGCCGCACAGCCGTTTATGACCACGCACAACGCGCAGCATGACCCCAGCCGCCCACCGCGCCAGACTTGGCCTATCCGTTGCCGCTATGGCGGCATTGGTAGGCGTGACGCGGCAGGGTTGGTCCAAGGCTGAGCGCACAGGCGTCGTTAGCGAGCCGCTTGCCCGCCTGCTTGCCTACATCGAGCGGTATGGGCCGGAACTGGCTAGAGAGATGATGGCCGCAGGCGCGGCGAAGGAGTGAGTGATGCCCGAATATCGTACTGAGATCAGCGCCGAAGAAATGGCAGAACTTAAGGATCGGTGGGCGCGCGAAGAACGCGAGCCGACGCCGCTGCCGTGGCTTATCGAGGAGTATGGCGACGAAGTGTGTTTGGTTGGTGGGCCGCGCCGCGACACAATCGCAGACAACGTTCACTACTACCCGCATCAGGTGAAGCCGGCCGACATGGTATTCATTGCATCGCGCGTCAATGCACATGATGCCCTCGTCGCGGCACTCACCAAGGCTGCAGCATATGTCACGGATGACAAGTGGCACTTGTCGCAGGAGATCGATGCCGCCTTGGCCCTCGCTCGCGGAGAAAAGTGATGCCGATTAAATCAGACCCATTCGGCCGCACCGAACTCACCGGCGAGGATGCGGCTACATTCCTGCGACAGGTTGAGGAAGGCCCGACGCCGGAACAGGCGCGCATTATTGCGGAAGCAATAGAGCGCGGGCCAACATATAACAAGATTCCCTAACATATAACATGATTCACTAACATATTAACACGTTTCCTAAATATAGGAAACAACATGAAGAGGAATTTTACTGGACTTATTTTTTTCCCCGTTGGCCTTTGGTTGCTGGCCTTCTCCTCTTAACAGGTAGCATCTTTCCCCTTTTTTCTTTACCCTCTTCTTCATTAGGCTTGCCCACTTCTGCACATAATCTTGTTTCCACATCGCTAGACTCCTCAACCTTCCACTTGGCCGAGGTAAGTTCTTTTACTGTGCTGATGAAACCTTGAACATCTTTAAACATGGAATCTAATCTATGCCTGAATTCTTGGGATTCCATATGCCAGCATTCTTTCGCTTCCCTGACAATGTTTATGAGTGTTGCCAATTGGTTGCTCAAGTTGGAGGACGGTGTAGAAGTCTTTGAACTATCTTTGGCCATATCCTACTATGCAAAGCATATGTTAGTGAAAATGTAAATTTCACCTACAGTCTTTGAAATCTTACATACCTGATCTCGCCCCTCTACCAACTATCTCTCTGAGAGGTGTGCCTCTAAGTTTCGCACAACCTATCAAGCAATAGGACAAATTACATGATTTTTTCATTAACTGAAAGATAAAGACAATCATAAAGGTCAAGAACAAATGAAAGATTATAATGGACTACTACTTCGTGAGGTTTCAAAGAAGCAACAACAACATGTCCCTTCTTCCTTGATCTTGAATCCCACCTAAAGATCCATGGAAAAATAGTTTGGCTTAATAATTGCATCACATGTGTATGCTCCAACATCCACACCTGTAATTTTTTTAGAATTTTTCAATGATAGCCATCCCACCAAATCAATATAGAATTAAACTTAATAATATTATAAAACACTTAACACACAATGCAACAGAGCAACCAAAAACAAAATGACATCCTTGCGACTTATCTTCATGACTTTTCTCTTCGGAGCTATCTTCAGCCTAGCCCATTTATTCTGGACCATTTTGCTAGCCTCATCAAGCTTGTGCATTATTATTTCGTAGAATGCAATCCCCCATGCATATCCCTCGATCCTTTCTAGGTCATCCAAGTATCGAATCATTTTGGGGGGCAAGTGTAGGTCGTCCAGGGGGCAAGGAATGTGCTCAATAATAGTAAAATCTAGAGTCGTGCAAAAGGTAGGTGTTCTACTCATCAAGCTAAAGCAGTGTAAATTTATTTTCCTGAAAATACATGAAAAAGCATCCATGCATAATCCCAGCCATCCACCTCCTTTTGATGTAATCTCCACCCTCTATTGACCCAATTTTCCCTATAAATAGCCCATGTCAATGAGGAGAAAGTAAGTTTTTCTTTTGGCATTTTTCTCTCCCTCTCACATCTTCACCTTAGGTCGCCGATTTTCTCCCCCTTCTGTTCCTCTTCTGCTCTTACTTTCTTCATGAAAGTTCTTCATTTTTAAATGCTCTATAATTTCTTATTCTTCATCATCTTCTAATTCTTTCTAGGTTTTAAGTTATTTCTTATTTTTCATTATTCTATCTTGTGCATTCACAGACATCATTGTTCTCTATTCTTTCCCTTATTTCACCCCCTTCTGTTCCTCTTCTCCTATTGCTTTCTTCTATTTTTTAGCATTCTTCATCTTCATCCTCTTCCTCATTAGCCAGTTCCGTACCGTTTTAGACCTATTCACGATTGTCTGGTGTTCTGTCATGTTCATCTGTGAACCAGTGTTTCCCTCTGTTCTTCCCCTTATTTCTCCCCCTTTTGTTCCTCTTCTCCTCTTACTTTCTTCACAAAAGTTCTTTATTTTTAAGTGCTCTATAATTTATTCTTCCTTACCATTCACTAATGCTCTCCGGTGTTTGAGTTATCCTTCACTTTTCAACATTTCATCCTTAGATTTTACTATTCACCCGCACTTGTACGTCTATGTTCTTCCTCAATTTCTCCTCCCTACGTTGCTCTTCTCCCTCTTCCCCTTTTAAAAATGTTCTTCCCCTCTTCATTCTCTTCAACTTCTTCTTCTTCCTCATCTTCTAATTTTTTTTATTTTAAAGTTATTCACCCTCCAATGGTGGCTCTAATGGTGAAGGCGACGTCCACACGACGTAGGCGACATATTCCACGAGGTTGTGCGTGATCCAAGGCCAAGGAGGGACGGCGCCATCATCACCAATGCTACAACCATGTTCACACCTTTGGCTCCTCTTGTCATTATTACTTTAGTTTCATTTTTATTTCATTGTAATCTCGTCACATCTTTATTGTAAGCTTGTCTTGTATTTCATATACTCGTTTCTTTATATTAATGAAAGAAATGTTCATTTAATCTAGATCTTGTTCATCTTCCCTCTCTTCCTCTTTCTTCTATCTCTTCTTCTCCACTTTATGTAATTATTTTCTGTAGCATAGGCTCATAGTCATAGGTGTTTTTTAATTAAGTGTTTGGTCCATTCATCATTTTACTATTTTCTTTAAGCAAAGTAAAATCATAAGAACTTGTTAGACTCACAGGTCTTCTTTATGATCTTGATTAATATTTAATTAGTGGCCTCTACCTAGCCATTACCTTGTGGATAATATGGTGATGAATGATGCAATACAATTTTGTACCTTTTGCAGAGGTCCTGAAGGCCCTGGGAAATGAATTACGGCCCATTGTCGGTGATGATAGTGCTTGGGATGCCGAACCAGGTGATGATGTTCTTCATGACAAACTTGCAGCCTGTCGATGCTTTGATCTCCACGTAAGCTTCGACTTCAGCCCATTTGGTGAAGTACTCTATTGTAGTAAGGATGAAAGATTTTTACTTGGTGAGGGAGTTAGGATCACTGAGAGGACCAATGATGTTGAAAGTCCACATGGAGAAAGGTCATGGGGAGGATACTAGATGAAGTGAGGAAGATGGGGAGTGATTTTTGTCAGTGTGATGTTGACACTTGACACACCTACAGACATAAATAGTGTAATTTTCTTCCATGGTGGGCCAGTAAAAGTCTTACCGAAGGATCTTCTTAGCAAGCATTTGACTATTCACGTGGCCACCGCACACACCTGAGTCTTCTTCCTCAACACACTTCCAGACCTCATTGTCATCAAGACATCTTAAAAGAACACCAGTAAGGCTTCTCTTATATAGCACTCCTCCAACTAGTGTGTATTTCTGGGCCACTCTCCTTATAGCTCTCTTGTCTTCTATTATGACTTCTTCAGGGTAGGACTGATCTTTACAGTATCTGACAATTTCATAGAACCATGGCTTCTCCTCGTCGGCTAGTTCTTCTTCCAATTCTACAGCATGATCTCCCTCTTCTCGATGATTTCTCCCTCTTTGACCTTTCTCGATAATTCCTCCTTAATCCTCCGGAAGGAAGCATCTTGGATAGTAAGGGTGAGATGCTTGTAGATGGCAATAAACTCAAATCATCTACGTAGAGGGAACTTTAAGGATGATGCCAATGAGGTGAGGGCATCAGCCAGAATATTCTACTCACGAGGGACATGGACAAAGATCAACTTGGTGAACAGTTTGGCAAAAATAGAAGTGAGCTCCTGATAGGGCTTGAGCTTCGGATCAAGGGTGCGGTACTTGGTGAGCACCTAGTGGAGAACAAGTTGACTATCACCTACAATTCACAGTTCAGTGACACCAAGAGAATGGGCAGCTTCTAGGCCAGCTAGAAGAGCCTCATATTCAGCTATGTTGTTGGTGACTGGGAATGCGAGCTGATATGCCTGTCGGGGGTTCTTCCCCTTTGAGGCTGAGCTTCAGTTGGATGACCAGGTTGTTCAGAAGAAGCGGGTCTGGTAGGAGGCGCCAGGAGTAGGAGGAGTAGGTGTCTGCCGTGTTTATTCAACGTCCAGTGGTTCGACCACTACGGTATGGTTTGAGTGAGCAACTAGGATAGTGTCCGAGATGTAGCAGGTTTTGCATGGGTGCGCCGTGTACCGTGGGTAAAGCTGAGCTGGAGTGTTTCATGTGTGACTAGGTTGGTCTTGTTGCTCGCAAGTGCCCATGGCGGCCGCCCCAGTTCTAGCCATCGTTGCAGTGTTCCACTAGCCTGGCAAGTTAGGGTCCTCGACATGCGCGAGGCACTTGGCAGGGTGGAGTCATTGTGCCCACTCCGTGGAAAGTGAGTGTGATTTTTTGGTCATTGTATACTGTGCTTGCATTTAATTCCGCTATTTTCGTGTTATAATTGTTCTTCCCTGTGCTTGTGTCCTTCCCGAGGTGTGTTTGGGAGTCGCTGGAAGCATCTTGTCCGTTGGCAGTGGAACTACCAGTGAGGGTTTTGTGCTTGTCCTTCGTCATGTCTTGGTGCATAGGCATTTTTAGGTCATGCTAAATTGAGCGAGTAGAGGCACCAGTCGAGATCATGTGTTGTGCTTTAGGGCTGGTGTGGAGCCCCTTTAGGTGCCCTGTTGATTAAGACTTGCGTTGGTAGGTGGAGCGTCATGGTGGATGCCAGGTTTTCCTCTGTTTTGTGGCCTGGTTGGTGCAGAGTTGTGTAGCGGAAGCGTGGTGGGTTGGTAACCCACAGGCTCCAAGATCGATTTTGTAGTGGAGCGTGGTGTGTGCTTCTCGATAGGTGTGTTCTGGAGGTCCCGGAGTTGGTCGTAAGGTGTTGCTCTTGGGTGAAGAGCTTTGTTGGGCCGTGTGGATGGCCTTGGTTGTCGTGTGTAGGCGGCGGTGTTGTGCTGAGTGGTGCTAGTGGCATGGAGAATTGGGAAATTCGGTGGTAAGAATGGTCGATTGAGTCGATGTGTTGCGCCAGATTTCCCCTTGAATGGTGTCGCGTGGCTTGGGATGGAGCTACTTAGCGACTGGTATTGAGGCAGGTCATGGCCTTTTGGGCTGGTTGTTTGGCGCTGGCGTTCCGTGCTCAGGAGTGAGCTCGGGAGTTGTCCAACCTTGGTCGGTATGGATGTTCCGGAGGTGGATCCGAGGAGTGAGAGGTGTTGGTATTGGTAGGGAGATCCGATGTGGATGGTATTTTTGACAAACCTTGTAGCTAGCAAGTTTACCGAGAAAAATCAATGTATAAGGCTAGAGATCCACAGGCAAACGTCTTAAGTAGATAAGTGGTTATTTAATTAGGACCTTGCGAATGTGAGAAGAACCTCCTACTGTCTCACATCTTACCTGGCCGTGATCTCTTTGGTTTTCTGTTAAACACCCGACGGTAAAAAACTTGATCTAAACCTGCTTTACATGATTTTTCGCAAAAACTGATCGCGCCTTGACTAGTAATTTGTTCCCTTTATTGTCTTAATATCGTTAAACATGATGCTCTAAATCATCCTTGAACTTCTCTTGAAAGCGTCACTTGTATTTCACACTACATGTCCTTGAAATGGAAAATTTTACTAGATCTATACTTTAGCCACAAATTATCATTTGGAAGTGTAGGAGGTAAGTGACATGCGGGGCAAAGTGCTACGTTATGAGAGCCACCTCTTGAGACTTGAATGACGCAAAATACTATATAACGGGAGCTACCTCTTGAGTGTAGGGGCCACCTCTAGAGTCCTCAATAACTAAATGTCTAGTTATGTACTATACTACGTTTCATGAGCTTTTCTTGAAAACTCGTTTGGCCATTTATAAATGAATTACTCTAGAATTTACATGGGACTTTGGGTCCACTTGAACACTCAATGCCTGACAATTTTGGGGCCCTGATCTAGTCCTAGGCGAGTAAAGTCTGAAAATACTTGTATTAGACGGAGTTGAATGATCAAGTGTGACATTGCACCAACTGACATGCAAAATTGAACTAGACAATTCACTTGTTACATGCTTGACTTCTTGTACATGACATTATTGACTGTATGTGTTAACATTCTTGTTATATGGCCAAATTTACAATTCTCTACATGTTATTGATCTTTATACTTACACTTGAATTCTCTGATTTCTATTCTTGAAATTCTTGACTTCCTGATCATGATTGCACTGATTACCTGTTAAATTACTTATTTTATTTCGTGAACCTACACTGTTTATTTCGTGAGCATATAGATGATCCAATATGTTAATCATTTAAAGTGACATGGTAAAGAGATATAAGTCCTGCTGAGCTTTCTAACTCACCCTGTGTATTGTTGAGAATTTTTAAGGAAATCTGAAGATGACAGGAATGGACTGGAGTGATGAGAGTGCTGATAGTTTTAGAAGATTTTTCCCTAGTATGTCTACTTAGAAAATGAATGTATTGAGTTTGAATAGAATGTGAAGAAGGAAGTAGAGTCCAGGGAGGATCTTTCTTAGAGGTCAGCAAGCCAATTAAGGCCAATGAGTCTGTGAATATGACCGATAAAGGAATGTTGTGAAACTGTGCCAATCGGTGGCCATCAAGCCAAACTCGACCTTCAGCAGCCATATTAGAACAAAAGCCATAGTAGTAAGCAAACCCTAGAACTAGCTGTCCATGTTGATCTCTAAAATAGCCTCCTCCCCTGGAGTGACCAGGGTTCCCTTTACTAGCACCATCCACATTTAAACAGATGTTTGCTGTAGGAGCTATTCACCAGACCAGGAAGTAGGCAGGACGAGAGCAGGTGGTAGCTATACCAAAGCTTTGTAGTACCTTCTGATAATCCGAGCTAGCCCCTTGCGTAAATTTGATCTGTCTAATAGAGAAAGTAATCTCTGTAATAATTAGATCATCAACTCTCATGAAGTTGATGCGTTTACCTTCATACCTGACACAGCAACTGTACTTTCATGTTTCCCAAACAATCATTATTGCTAGCATGAGGCGTATAAAACCTTTTGGTTTGTTGATCACTGCCATGTTTATGATATATTTCAGCCGGCTAATAATGCTGGCATCATCCAAGCATGCATTGCTAAACAATGGAGCAAATATTCTCCAAAGGAAGTTTGCTATATCACTCTTCACAAACAAATGGTCTTTATCCTCTATATCGTGGGAGTTAATGCAGCAATCACAAATGGATGCCAAAGTTATACCACTCTGTTGAATGAGACTGTCTACTGGGACAGTATGATTTAATATCTTCCAACAGAATAAGGCGGCCCACGGGGGGAGCTTATTTTGTCAAAGCTTATTGAACTTTAGATTAGGCCTGACAGTCTGCCCTTTGATTACATTGTAGGTGGATTTACTGCTGAATTTTCCTAAGTTAGAATAAGTCCATATGGGAATATCTTCCCCAGCTTGTGTACCAAATCCTTGGATTTGCTCCCTCAGCTGCTGGTCCTCCAAATTCTACCAATAGGGTGCTGGAAGTTAGCCAAAGCATCTTGAACAGAACAATCTTCTAGCTCCGTTTGGTTCTGTAAAGAGAGGAAGTCAGCTAGAGGTCTTTCCTTGCACCAGCTATCTTTAAAAAAATTAGTGTTTGCCCCATTACGGACAATCATTCTGGAACCTGTCATGAGAATTGCCCGAGCCTTTTCAAAATCATGCTTTTTTATCCCTGCAGGGAATGGAGTTTTACCGTTTAATATATGTTGATCCCCGAGTTTGAAGAAAAGGGGATCGGAAATCGACAACAACAAATATGCACAACAGAAGAAGATAAGGAGACTTGTTCTTTAGTTCGGCCCATTTTGGGGTATAGAAATATAAATATCCCCGCGTCTTATATTTACGCCCCTGGTGGCCATATGCTCTTCTGTGCTACCCGTCCATGGGTATTAAATATATAAGTACCCCGGGTTTTGCATTGGCACCCCTAGTGGCTTTGTATGGTTGTCTCTTATGCCCTCCTCAAAACTACAAAGAAACCCATAAAGTCCTATAATTGCAGTTATATCCTGCAAGATTTTTTAATGGCGGCTATGCCCCTTACAGCTCGTGTATGTCCGGGAATCTATTGTATACTCGACAATCTACCGACAATCCTTTGTACTCACACAAATCATGGAGACATGAACTATGTTATGTACATTAATGTGATTGTTTACAAGGCTTGGCTACCGGCAAAATTGTGTATATGCCCCTACCTCAACAGGGATGGTCACATGCACACTTTCTTCTAACTGCAAACTTACGCTGATACCCATGGGGGCTGCCTAGCTGCGTTCACACCCGAGTGCCACTAAACCCCAACCATTGGCCTCTAGAGAGCAAATTATCAAAATACCCCTAGAGCCCGTAAAATGACCAAAATACCCTTGGGATCCAGAAACTATCAGGATGCCCTAATATACCTTCAGCCTCTTGTAAATCATACCTACGCCTTTAACCTTTAGGGTTTCGCCACTGGTCTCAATTGAAATCCCAATTCTTTCAATAGCGGTTGTTATTGTCGGTGCATGGAGGGAGAAGTGCGTTATGAGCCATGCAAGTTAGTATGTCTTTGGCCTCAGAACCTATATAAGGGACTTTAGGACATTTTTTGACAATTAAACAATGGTGTTCAGACATTATACCGATGTAGATCAACAATAACTGCGGTTAGTGGGGAAAGATCCAGCACTCGAACCCAAATCGTCTGATACAATGCGCACCCACGAAATAAACCATGCACAGGCTACTATACCGCCCCTCAATGTGCATTTTCATAAATTTCCTTTTTTTCGTAAAAGGCTCAATAAGAAATTTATGAAACACATTCCTTCGAAAAGAAAAAATATTCTGTGACCAACAACTGCCTAGTCAGGTCAATCCATGATGCAAGGTCGGGTCACAGGTAGATCAAGTTCTAAACACCCCTCCAACTCCCCTCTCTCTCTATATATCCCTCTCTCTATGCCCCCTATGAGATCTCGCCGAGATCTCGCGAGATGGCATACCATGAAGCTAATGTCATATGGCTTGGTTGGACAGAAAATACTTGCCTCCCGAAATGGAGGTTGTGTTTATAAAATAAGCTAGGGCTGAAATATGAATGATGGGATCTGGCTGCCCTCCAATTTTCAGTACTTACCCAGAGCCAGTAACGGTTATCCTCCACACTAAAAGAAAATTGGCATATAAAAGAAAGGGCTACATATTTAAAATACAAATCAATCAACAATATGGAAGATGGACAGCAGTACACCTTTTAAACCGAACTAATTTACAGCAAGAGTGGAATATGCATGGGCCAACATCATCATAGCAAATAAAATGTTGTGGTCATTATCATGCATTTCCAGAACGCACAGATCTGAAATGTGGAGTTAGACTGATGATCGATAACAAAGAATGAGATATTGTCCTATATGCAGTACAACATATAGTGCTGGCAGATAAAACAGAAAAAATATTAAACTGACAAAAAGGAGCCTCCAAACAATAGATGGAACCAATGCAGCAATTGCCAGTTACACACAACCACTCCCATGAAACTACAAAAACATAAGAAAGAATCAACTGCGTACCACACAACTTCTGTTATCTCCCTTTCAGTTGCACACATAATTTCCACTTGCATACCTGTTGTGGACCAGATAGAAATCACTGCTAGCTTCAGAAATAGGCTTAAGGGAAACACCAGACAAAGTGCTAAGCCCTTCACCAGAAAATTTGACCATGCCAACAACTTCAATTTCAGACCCATCTCCAGCATCCTGATCAACAGGCATGCGAGCTCTCAAACGACCAGCTGGCCCCTTGAGAGGAATGTCAGATATATGCCACCGCACCTCTCTCTCCTCCCTACTCAAAACCGCCTTTGGAGATACTGTCAACAATGTTGGATCAACTGGCAGTTTCAGAATAAATGTAACATTGCTCAGTGGCATGGGTAAAGCTGGATTAGAGGCATATTGTATCATCACTGAAAGTAAAGTTCCAGTATGACGCTTCACAAGACGAACCCTCAGTGGGATTGGAGTGAACCGTGGTTGCAAACTAAACTTAAGGAGGGGGATAGGCTCCTCTGCAGATGGAGTACGAACATGAAACATTCCATTCCCAAGGCTGCTGACAGAAGAAACTTGCATTGCGACCCTCTTCACTCCGGATGTGCTCTCAAACCGGAAAGAAAATTCCGTCTCTTTGTTGCCTTCTCGCTTTGGTGGTAGTGAGTATTTGCACAATTTCATAACATTTGAGGACAAAACTGCAACTTTTGGGTTTTTGTAGGGACTTTCCCACAATTTGACATCAATGTGCTAAACGTTGGCATATTTCAGACATTCATTCATTTTTCTCTAACTTTCACGTCATATGCCAATTAATACACACTTTTTTATGCCCGAGGGCATTTTAGTCAACATACCCTAGTATACGGTCCTTCTTGTAATTTGTTGTTTTTTTCTTCAAACTTGGGAGGGAAGAGGCAGTGAGAAGGGCTGCGCAGGCTGGCTCCCTCTCTTCTTCTTCTTTCCTTCTCAAGCTTTCTTCTTCTTGCTCCTTCTTCAAGTCTTCTTCTCTTAAGGTCCCCCTCTTCGAAGCCTCCTCTCCCCTTTTATAGGCGTTGTAAAGTGGAGCGGAAGGGGTGATACTCCGGTGGAAGGTGAGGAGTCAAGGTATAGACCCCCTCCCACCCCTTGCACATGTCTTTTTTTTTCTTCTATCTTCCTCTTCCTCTTTTTTTTATTATTTTTCCTTTCATAGAAAAGAGAGACCCCCCCCCTCTGTGACCGAAGGGAACCCCTCAGGTATTACAGTGACCAGAAGGACCCCCCTCCGGTTGTACTGTATCAGAGGGGGGGCCTCCGATTATAGCCCACCGGAGGGGGGATCCCCTCCGGTTCAAGGATGACTGGAGGGGGTCCACTCCGATACTGCAGATCGGAGTACAGGAGGGGGCCTCCTCTGGTACTGCAGATCAGAGTACCGAAGGGGGGGTCCCCCTCCAGTCCATTGGTACCGGAGGGGGTCCCCTCCGGTGTGGCCTGGCTGGAGGGGGTCACCCTCCGGTCTCCCTACGGCTTTCAAGAGAGAAGAAAGGGGCGGAGGGGGGGCCTGCTCCCTTGGACTATAAAAGGGACCTCCCATCCCTTTCAAGCCATTTTTTATTTCTGGAATCCAGGCTGCAAAATGTGGAGGATTCCTCCTATGTCTACTTTTGGCCACTTTTGCTGCACGGATCTGCCATCACGTGGGGAACAACACCCTGGTGCACCAAACTCGGTCTAAATGACCTTAAAATTCCCTTTGTAGTCGATTTATCGCGTAAGTAAGCAACTCCACTTCGCCCATCAACTATTTGATAAAAATTTCGTGCATGAAAGCACGTGTAAATTTGTGAATAGTCACATTTAGTGGGACCCTTAAAGGCACCCATGTGATGACAATAATTCCAGGTCATTTTATGGCCATCACATAATAGATAAGTACAGTGAACGAACCTGGGAACTCGTCCAAGTAAGTGAACAATAGAATAACAAAGGCAATCCGTCCAGCTAAATAATAAAATTTACAATCACTACAAAATGCATAAACAAAGAAAAGAGAAATGGCCAACAAAGGGGTATAACTCAAGTTTCATCAATCTTAATAATAAAAGTCTCCATGCTGTAGCTCCGCCCCCCTCGTGACCCGGTGCTGAAAGAATATCAAGGCCGCCTTTGCAGGCTGGGTTTGGGTCTTGGGAGTTCCCCGAAATGGTCATGACCCGGCCTTACTTCGGGCCGATATCTTGGCTTAACCAGACTCATCTTCCGAACCGAATTTTATCCGAATCATCATTAAAATTACCGGCTATCCGGCAGACAGTTAAGCCAATATTGTTAAGCTATCCAGACTGAGTCAAGAAACTGATTTCGCGAGCTGATACTAAGCCGAAGCCCGTTTATCCGCACATCAATTCACAAAAAAAGTAACCATCATCCCCAGTCTTAGACGGCTAAACGGCCTATCCGTGTGACTAAGACTCCTTTGGAATCATCATTGTTTTTGATGAAGAGGAACTCAAATTCCAGATTTAACAAAGTCACAAGGTCCTTGATATATTCTAATAGCATAGATAACATATAGTAAAATGCATACAGGGAGATGGTGAGAGCAATGAGCATGAGGGAACTGAGATGGAATGTAGAACACCGTGGGGCTTGGATGATGATGCCCAGACAGTGGGACCAAAAAATCCTTCTTGTGCTCAAAAATTCATTAGCCAAGATATAATAAATCATAAAATAATGACGTATAGCAAATGGGGCATAGCATGGAAGCATCAAATCATTTAATCGTATTGTATAGCATTGCAAAGCATCATGGGAAGCATAAAGAAAAAGCTGTGAAGCGGTATAACATTCCAAATATTTTTCATTGTTGCCATGAGGATGACAATCATGGCAAATTAGAAGATTTATGCATGAAAGATCAGGATGACATCCATAATGGTCAGAGAAGCTGGCTCTTGATTGATTAGAGTGACGTGCAGAGTGGTAGAGATAATCAAAAGATTGGCATGAATAATCAGAATGATGTCCCGAGTGGCAGGAGATTGACATGAATTGCTCAAAATGATAGAGAGAGATGATAATCAAAGTGCCCATGGTGGCATATCATGAGAATACTGGGAAGAATCAAAAGATTGATAGCAATGAGTGGAGAGGACTCATCCCGTGCTCATGGAGCTTGTTCTTGCAAGTTACAAGTTTTGATGTTACTTCTTTAATATTTAATTTATTTGGTAGAAATTCTTTTACCCTATCTTTCTTTACTCCCTTTTGAATCCAATCTAATTTCTAAAAAGGGACAAGAATATGGTTCAAACCGATCCAAACTGAACAAAACCGAATTAATGCGGTTTGACTTGATTTTAGTTTCAAAGTAATTCGATTTGATTTGATTTGGGTTGAACCCTTAATTCGGTTCGGTATGGTTTGAGAAAAATTATCTTCAAACGAAACCAAACTAAACAGTGCTCACCTCTAGGACTTCACCAGCACCTACCTTTTAAGAACATGTGTCACATGGTGAAGTTTACCAACCAACATAGCCATGAAAGAACAAGTATGCCTCTGCTCACTTCTTGCCCTCTTGACAGCTTCATCCTTAAACCAAACCTTCTCAAAATTGAAAGTCTCCCTTCTTGCTTCGCTGCGGACGGTCTTCAAAAGGATGGTTTTATGGTCCAAAGCTGATCTAGCTAAACAGAAAACCTACACATGCGGGAAGTGATCCTCCCAATCCATCAAAACCGATCAAGCTAAACAGGCAGCCTACACCAAGAACTTGTCAAGCTTGGAACAAGCTTGTGACGTCCTCAAGTTGGACCAAGTAACTTGAGCATTCACAAGTCTAATGTCGATGAGGGCTGCCTCCTCTATGAAGTCACAGAAATCATCTGTTTTCCCAGTGTGGTTGGTGGTCCCCATCCTCTCCAAAGCTGCCATCATTGTATTGAAGTAACCACCCACACACCATGGCCGGCTCCGATGATATGCAAGCAGATCCTGCCAATGAACTACCTTCCCCTCTCTAGATTGAGGCCCATAGACTCCCAAAAATCCCAAGAGAAGCCATCCCTCATGCTAAAAAAATGGGAAGAGATCGCTCCTCTGCCGACCTTCCTATCTGTCTCCACCTCCACCTCAAAAGGTTTCCACAGGATCAGGTTTCCACAGGATCACAATGCCTCTTGCTCTCCCCTCTGTCAGAGATGCAACCCCGTTCGAAAGCCTGCCACTCCCAATCTCCCTCATGTACCCCTCCCTGTTCCCCTCACACTTCGTCTCTTAGAGACACAAGATATTAATCTTGCATCTTCTAATAAACTCCTTCACCGCCCTCCTATTCGCACCCCCACCTAACCCCCGCACATTTCTGAAAGCATCCTCGGTGGGCTACAAAAGAGACTCCCTCCCCCTCCTCCACACTATACCCCTTCTCCCTCCCTACCCTCTTGTGTGATTTCGGCACCTTTGCCTCCTTCACAAAGCAACGTGCCACCTCTTCTGGACCCTAATAAACAACCACTAGAAATGCTTCTCTAACCCCACAAAAGAGATCCCCAACCTTGTCCACCAATGCCCTTATATGTGGCTCCGTCATCATTTCCACCACCGCCATAAGCTCCCGCGCGTCCTCCTCGGGCAGTCTACTACTGTCCTCATCCTGCTCTCCTTCAAATACATCATCTTCCGATGCCAATGAACCCAAGGCATCTTCTTCCTCTTGTGCCAGTGAAGACAGTGGGGCAGCACCGAACATCACCGCAGCATCCGTCTCCCCCTCGCCCTATGACACAGCCCCTTTCTTCCTGAAGTTGTCCTCCATGTGAGAATCTTCGCCCCCACCCGACTCCAGCAAAAGTAGGTGGAGCAAAAGTCCCATCGACAGCAAAATACGCAAAGGGCCAACCTCCTGCAAGTCGCCGGCTAAAGCCTGCTCCTCCTGGCGATTCTCTCGGCCTGACTGGCTCCACTACCCACCTATTGCCACAGAGTGACGGGGGCCATCCGGGTCATACAAGACAGAGAAAGCAGGGCCGCACCGACGCTTCTGGTGCAGAAATGCGGAGGCATTCCACCATACACCGCGGGAGCCTCCATTGCCTTAATCATCACCGTCGGCAGAGTGCCGGAGCCGAAGACGCAGCCGGAACAGCTGCCAACCCCGATCTTTCCATCCAGCCCCACCGCCGACAAGGGATGCCATATCAGGTGAAGGAGACGCTTGCATCCGAGCCCGGGGGAATCGATACGCGCCAAAGCTTCAGATTCAGGTAACTTCTTGGGTATCTCTACCCGGCTCGACCCATTTCCGTCACCCATAGCGCTCGGCCCGGTCGCTCGCCACATTTGGGCCAAGCCCGACCCAAAATGGAACGAAAGCCCAAAACCAGAGCCAATGCGGCCCACTGGTTCGAAATTTGAATGGGAGCCTGAGGAACCGCTGTGACCCCCCAATATTGGCCCTTCTTCCACCTCGCGACTGGGGAAACTTTTCATTAATCGCCTCGCCTGGTGGCGATTCCTGGCCGCCTCCGATGCCACCTACTACTGCTCCAACCTAGCGGAGAGTCTCACCAGGAAAACATCGTCAGCGAGGTCAACGATGACCATCACTGGGATCTCTCACAGTCCGCTGACCCAGACGATAGCTTCGAGTGTTGCGAGGTCTCCTCCTTTGGCAAAGCTCACTGAACCAAGCTCCACCTCGCCGAAGCGATGGACCATGGATGAAACTCCCAACTCGTTGCAAAGGACGAGGGGTACGCCGACAAAACAAACCTTGCACCGTCACACACTGGGATCTGATAAAGTCCCCAAATGAAGGGTCCACCAATGGAGCTTGAGGAAGGCTCCTTCTGCCACCGCATAAGCTTCCTCCTCCATCCATCCCACTACCAGAATCTCCTCAGGCTAATTTGGTTGACCACCCACCCATCCACTGAGCTCGGGCCCCCATCCAACACCGCCTTGACTCCCATCGGAGCCCTATTCCCCTCCGCCACATCCACCATCAAGAAGCAAGGAAGCCACCACAATCTCTCCTGCAACACTTCTGGCAGCAAGGGGACCGCCTCCATGCAATCCCCTCCACCTACCTAATATTGTGTGCCCGGAGGCTGACTTGACGACATCCGCAAACGAACGACCAGGGACAGCCATACCCTCGAGACTCACTACCGGAACAGTATAGGAACGCAACAGATGGCCCTTCCCTCAACATCTGAAGCACCTCCTACCTCCGAGAAAGGGTCCATCGATCGTCCACCTCCCCTCTATGTTCCAGCGGGCTAGCTTCCACAAGAGGCATGCCTGGAGAAAAGCCCTTGGTACCTCCCCACAACATCCCCTTCCCTGGAGCTTCTCACTCTAGGATTGGGTTAGAGAGAGAAAAATGGTGAACAGGAACCAAAAGGTATTAGCGAGATGGGAGAGCCTGATATATTACATGGCATAATCTATAGATTAAGTACAACTTATATCAAATTAAAATGGTTAATAAGGAGATATCTCCACATCAATCATAAAGTTATGCCAATTCCAATCAACAATGACAATGTTTTGACTTTGAATTACATGTTTTTATCACACTGGTTCAAACCTTGATTGCTGTCTAGTTGGGGAATGAAACCATTGGGACCTTAGGTGCTTAATGTCGAGGGAAAAGCAAAACTGCCTCAAATCAGAGATACGGGTGTTACGGCAACCTTTATCGGCACTTTGTTCGAATCGAAGGCGAAAGCCTTGGGAAGAGCGACCCTACCGTCACGAAGGTTCTTCTCGTGGTTTGTGAGCTGTCCGGGCATCCGGATATAGCTGCTCGTATAGTCGTAAATATACGATACCATATCACCTGATCGAGCATTAGACGTCAGCATTTTTGCTTTCGCCTCGAATAGGACCGCCCCCTGTTTCTCAAACGTACCGACGTCAATTTCGAATTCTTCTTCTGATCGGTCTGGCTTGTATTTATGTTTGTAGACAAGTGACTCGGTCTTTCGTTTACAGGCGAGCTCTATCATTTTCTCGACGATATCGCCCGTCAGCGCATTGGCTGCGTCGTTAGGCAGGTTTTGACGGACGAAAGACATTACGACATGACAGGCCGCAGCCGATGTGAAAGCGCGAGGCAGGACAAAAATCTCTTTGCCGGCAGTGAAAAATACAAATCTGTCGTGATCCCGTTTGTTCATTGCCAGCGGTTGATCGAAAGATTTATTGACCTCGGCAATTCCGATGGCTCCGTGCCCCACGTCCAAAATGTACGCACGTATTTCTTGCAGGAGCTCTCCACCACCAAAGCCCCTCTCAGCTTGATCGAGGAGATCAAGCGCGTCCTGCTTTTTCCCGAGACGCATCAATGCGACCGCTCGATAGACGAAGCTGTTCGGCGTTTCGTTCTCCGGTCGTATCGCATCCAGCAACATGTAGGCTTCACTCGCCCTGTCCATTGCAAGCAACAAGACAGCCTTGTTATTGGTGAGCGTTTGCCTATCTAGCTCCCCGACAGTCGGATTCGCAAAAAGCGCATCGAACTCCTCGAGAAGTTGTTCACCGGTCAGACGATCCTCGCCATGCAGCAATCGAAACGCATCGTGCCCCAGCAACCGCGCCAGTTTCGCAGCAAGCAGGTTTGTACCGTAGCCAATAACGTGAGGATTGCGCTCGTAAAGGTCTGCGAGGGTCGTTACAGCGTATTCCGGGTTTCCACCGGTCTTGCGTATCTCCGAGAGCGCACGGTAAAACCGGATTGCCGCATCGGCTGCACGGGCTTCCTCATGAACCAATTCATCCGGAACCGTAGCGGCCTCGATATAGGCCCAATCCTCCTTCAATAGGGCGAGTTGCAACACAAATTGCAAACGCCGCAACGCTCGCCCCCTGACCTGCCCCATGGTGTGCGCTTCGGCTTCGAGATCCATATATCGCGCCGCCACCGGTCCAACGACAGGCTTGTTGGCCCAACCATCGGCCGTCCTCATGGGGAAGTCGCCCGCGATGACGCTGCCCAGCATGTTCAGCGCCTGGGTGATCGAAATGTCTTCCGGGTCACCCGTACCAGCGGTTCGCCGCCCTTTGAGCGTGCCTGAAGCCATATCGGCCAGCTTGGCATTCGAGACGACGTTATCGGCGAGAGCGGCGTTAACAGCGCTACCGAAATCCGAGATCGTCGAAGCGGCCTGCGTTCCGGTGTGGTTCGCTCGATCAAAGGCGTCTGCGGCGATGTTCTGTGGGTCATAGATCGCAGCCGACATGCTCGCGAAGGTCTGCCACGTGAAATCGAAATTGGTATTGCTGGCCTTCACAAGAACCTGGTTCGTGGCGCCGCCTTCGAGATTGGCATAGGTCGAAAGAGCCGTATCACGCGCGCTCTCGGCTGCGGTTTGGGCCGCCTGTGCGCCCGCCTCTGCGGCTTCGGCATTCACTCTGGCCAGATCGGCAGCAGCCTGCGCAGTCTCCGCATTGGTCTCTGCCGTCTCGGCGTTCGTCTCGGCAGTCTGCGCGGCCGTCGCGCTATTCGCCGCGTTCGTGGCGGCGGTTGCGGCATTGGTCTCTGCCGTCTCGGCTGCGGCTTGAGCGGACTGAGCAGCATCGCGAGCGGCTTCCGCTGCCGCCTGTGCGGTCTCAGCGTTGGCCTCAGCCGTTTCCGCAGCCGTTTCGGATGTAGCGGCGGCAGATGCACTCGCCGCGGCGGCTTCCTGACTAGCAAGTGCGGCAGCGGCCGATGCAGCAGCTTCCGTCGCGCTCTCGGCTGCGGCCGAGGCCGAATTCGAGGCAGCGACAGCACCGGGCAGGACCGCCATGCGGATGACCGGCCGGCTTCCGACCTGCATCGTTCGGCCACTGGTGCGAAGGGGCATGATCCGCGTCACGGGACAACTCCGTCCAGAACTTCGAGGCTGCCGGCAAAGAGCTGTTCGTCCGCATCGTCGATCGTCAGAACAATCCCCATGTCATAGGAGCCGGGGCAGAAGCGCCGAAGCTCGCTATCGTCGATGGTGAAGGAGAAGATCCCGGTCTCGGCGTCGTATGCGATCTCGCCAGCGGAAAGCTTCTTGGTGACCTTGCAGGCTTTTCCGCCGCCGAAGGTCAGAACGATTTCCGATACAGCGGGAGGAGTGTCCCCTGACGCCACAATCGATATCTGCTCACTCCAATCAGCGCGATTGGAGATCGGGCCGGTGTAAAGCATGATGGCCTCAACTTAACAGACTGTTTGATAAAATATCTGAAGCACTGTCTGCAGCTGTATGTCCACGTTTGTGCTTAATTTGAAGGTGGGCATGAGGTAGTTCTTCCTTTATTTTAATTTTGAAGGTGGCTCTTCCTTTGCAATTTACTTATGCCCTAGTCTGCCATTTTGGAATGAAATTAATGGGCTAGAGGAAGGGCTGTTTGACTAAATTGCAAAATACTGTTGACAACCAGATAACCTGGCATGGAAGTATTTTGTCGAATGGCCTTATAGGGTCACGTTGAATTGAAAAAAAAGAGAGCAACCATCTAGACCTTTCATTTTTTTTCCAGCAGTCATTTTATCTACTTTCGAAGGAATGGTTTATGTGAAACAGTGGAGCAAATAGATGAATAGTCCTCATGTCATCTTGACAAGTATTCACTCTGTTGCCAATCCTGGGTTGATGGTTTTTTGGGCATTATTGTCTTTTTTCTGTCAATTCTTCCACATTTTATTTAAAATCAATTTAAGATTTTAGTTTTAAAACCAATAGTCCGTGGATTCTGATTATAAAGCTTGTGCATTTTTAGAGTATGCCTTCTTATTGATTTGTTCCTTAACTTTTTTTCTCCTTTTTCTTCTTTTTCTGGTGATTGACAGTTTCTGGTACTTGATGAAGCAGATAGAGTTTTAGATGTTGGCTTTGAGGAGGAATTGAGGGTGATTTTTAAATGTGTGCCTAAAAATCGACAAACTCTTTTGTTTTCTGCAACTATGACAAAGAACCTGCAAGCTTTGCATGAACTTTCAGCAAATAGATCATATTTTTATGAAGCATATGAGGGATTTAGGACAGTCGACACACTAAAGCAACAATATCTATTTATTCCTGAACATGTTAAAGATGTCTACCTTGTACATATCTTGTCAAAGATGGAAGACATGGATATTCGTTCTGCAATGATATTTGTGTCTACCTGCAGGTATGGATGATGTTTCAGGTTAACTTCATGCTGAGTATTTGTTGGTGCAGTTTTATTGGAATTATTTGAATTACCATGGGAGTCTTCACACTATGTGTGTAAACAAACAAATAATCCTCATTTCTATAATGTTTGGGGGGGGGGGGTAGTGTGCGCCACACCTTCTTGCTGTCATCTGTATTCTGTACAGGGATCTTTTGGGAACACATTGCTTATACTTGTATGTCCCTTCTTTTTATATTTAATAATTTAATACAATTTGTGGTACTTTTCTTCTGCACCTTCACATTTTTCTTGATGTGAATGCCGCCCTCGATCTCCGCGGAGAGGATTCCGTCGACCGGCTTATCCGTCGTATTCCGCAAATCAGCGCTCACCGTTAACGCCGCATCCTTGTAATCGTTCTCGAGCTTGCTCATCACGTACGGGTTCCGAACCGAAACACCGTTATCCGCGGTCAGAAACACTTCCTTCCAAATCCCCATGTCTTTGTCGGCGGGTGTCGGGTTCCAATCGACCCACGTGATGCCAAGATCGTTCTTTAGCGGCGCGAAAATCTCCAGCGCGAGCGCGTTGCCCTTCCCGGGCTGTAGATATTTTGTGACATCGAATTCGAACGTCACAAACGTCCCAGCTACGTCCTTCGCGTCGGCGATCTTCTTCAGTCGGACTTCTGAGCTTTCTTGTCCATCATAATTTCATTTTATTCTTCGCCAACTTCTTCTTTCAGCTTACTGGACTCCCTAGTACAAATTTGTCCACAATGCGAGTGCTTTGTCCAGTGGGACTATTAATGAATTTGAATGGGGGCAGAGAACTACTCCATGAGCCACATAATTGGGACATCCAACTCTCTGTACTGAGGGCAGTCTGCTTCCTTATTCGTGTTGGCCTCGTTGACCGAGCACGACATGTGCCAAGCCTCATCATTTGGGGGTTAGAGGATGTCTGTCCATCTTGCCATGATGATTGGAGTGTGCCTCCCTTCTATTCTCATTAGTCTTGGCTGCAACAATAGAGAACCTATTCTTTTCCTTCTTCATTATTTTTAGCCAACATTGCCCCTAGGGGATATTCAACAATAGCTACGTATAGAATCAATGGCTACCCTTTTTTGTCATTAATTTATGTGGGGGGATGTCCCGAAAAGTTGTAGCTCTTGCAAGAATAGGCTTCCAGTGCTTGTAGCAAGTGCCATCTTCTCAGCCTTTTTGTATTGATAGTTGTAGTTGCAAGGTCTTCTTAGCTAGTTAGACAGCACAATCATTTCATGCCCCCTAGACATTCATCAGGTAATACTTCTAGGGAGTCTCTACCTATAGAGGCAGATGTAGAGACCATGTTTGTCTCATAATATCTTTTTCTTTTCTTTTCATCCCCTCTTCTTTTTCTTTTCTTCTTCTTCTTCTTTTTTTCTTTTTCTTTTCTTTTTTAGAGAGAAACCCAAGCCTAGATACTGAGCAATCTGCAGTAGCTCCCATGCCATATTTGGTGGATGGTGTGGCTTTCGGAGCATTTCCCCCCATGGGGTATGATACATCATCATTTTACATATATAACCCTACTATGAGGGTTTATTTACAAAACTTCAAAAGATTCTCAATAGAGAGAAGGGCGCCCCTTTTCTTCACCTTCTTTTCTTTCTTCTCCTTTAGCCTTCTCTGCACAAGGAACTCTCTTCTCTTGCCAAAGGTTCTCTCCTTCTCCAAAGTCTTCTCTCTCTCTCGCCCTCCCACAAGGAGGAGCTTCATTTTTATAGGGAGCATGGGAAGCCTTGGAGGAGATCCCCCGGAGCTTTACGAAGGTAACTCCCATGGCTTTTCACCTCCTTCGGCCTTTTCCTCTTCCTTTTCTTTCTCCCACGGTTGTGTAGCAGGAGCAAGGAAGTCGGATCCTTTCCCTTGGAAGCTCAGCAGGCAGAGAAGAGCCGGGGGGGAGCTCCCCCGGTGTGGACAGGGCCGGGGGGGTCTCCCCCAGTGGTGCAGAGGGCCGGGGGGCTCTCCCCCGGTGCAGGGTCGACCGGGGGAGCTCCCCCCGGTGCAAACCGAGGCGGGGGGTCCCCCCCAGTGCCCTGCGGTGTCGGGGGGTGTCCCCCGGGTGCGATGGAGGCGGGGGGAGGTCCCCCGGTGGCCAGCGGTGCCAGGGGCCTCCCCCGGTGCAAAGGAGGCCGGGGGGCCCTCCCCCGGTTGTAGGCGGATCGGGGGGAGCTCCCCCGGTGTAGGAGGAGGCGGGGGGAGGTCCCCCGGTGGCCAGCGGTGCCGGGGGCCTCCCCTGGTTCAGAGGAGGCCGGGGGGCCCTCCCCAGGTTGCAGGCGGACCGAGTGGAGCTCCCCCGGTGCAGGCGGAGGCGGGGGGAAGGTCCCCCGGTGGCCAACGGTGCCGGGGGCCTCCCCTGGTGCAGAGGAGGCCAGGGGGCCCTCCCCCGATTGCAGGTAGACCTGTAAACGGATCGGATGCGGAGCAGATAGTGTGATATTCGAATTCGTATCCGATTAATAATCAAATTATCTGATTAGTAATCGAATTATCCGTCGGATACTTTATTCGGATAATCATCGGATTAATACGAATTCGAATTCGGTTCGAATTTTAAACGGATAATTACTAAACCTACTTAGAAGTGAGTCGTGTAAGCCGTGTGAGAGCGTCGTATATTGTTTTCTCAAAAAAAAAAGAAACAGTAGAAATTATTTTTATTTTGAGAGATGTTATCAAAAAGATTAGACTTCATCCTAAAATATAGGAGATAACTTACCAAATGGGTGTCAAGGCTCCCCAGCACTTTGCTCAGGTTTCTCGACCCGAGCCCCGATCAAGCTGACACTCAACATGGGTCCCCAATGTTAGGTCCCCTGGGGTGCAACTAGATCTAGAACGGGGGGTGAGTAGATCCTGTCAAAATATTGACACAATTAAAATCTTAACTGATAAGAACACAAACTACTGCTAGAATGTAAATAAACTACTTAGACATAAATGACAGCAGATCTAATAGAGTGGTTCAAGGTAATGAAACAAGACAGCCATACACAAGGAGCCAACATATTGCTTTATGGAGAAGGGTGAGGTCGACGCAACAGAGCAGAGAGGTCGACGTAGCCTCTTTATGAGTTTGACTATTAAATAGATTTGAACCTCATCAAACGCCCAGTGTATGTGTAGACAAGGTAACTTGCCCCTAGCCTCAGTGGACTCCCTAGTACCTATGTGCAAGGATGCAATAGGCAACTGAGGAAATGCAAGTGTAGTGTGAGAGGCAAGCGATGTGCAGACAAATCATTCTGAGTGCAAATCTTTTATGCTTCTTGTCCTATAAATGGGGGAAGGAAAAATGGATCAATCACACAAAGCACATCCCATTGCACCAGATGTTTTTAAGGTGGTTTGGTTGTAGATCCACAACCTACGTCCACCCCTCACCGAACCTGATGAGGCTTTACCACACGTTACAAATGTAGCACCACACGGGGACGACGCCCCACTCACATACGCGAACAAAGGAAATGAAGAAAGAAAGTAAGATGCAAGTGCAACAGAAAAAAAGAAAACTAAAACAGAGAAAAGCACCAGTTGTGGCTATAGATAGAAATCTGGAAATTGGTGGCTGGAGCGTTCGACAAAGATCAAACAGATTATTTCTTTTAGGCTCAAGCTTCTGCAGGGCTGCTTTCTCTTATGGCTAGTCTCTCATCTTTTCTCTACTCCTTTTAGCACTAGTTTGGATCGGACTAGGGCTGGGCTACTCTCACTCTCTCCTTTTCTTTCTCACATATTCCTTCTTGAATGCTCAAGGGCGTGGCTCTCTTCAAGGGCAGCAGCTACAGTAGTCGCTTCTCGTATAGAAGCTTCATGTATATATAGAAGAGCCAGGTAGAATGATTTCCCTCCAAGAAAATTTATAGTAAGAGTGATTCAAATTTGAAGTGATTTCCTTGAACTCTGACCTTCTTTTAGCAGTGCTTGATTTGATCCATCGGGCATAAGGGAGTAGATAGGAGAGGAATTTTCCCTCCAGGGAATTCCTTTGCTTCAAGGACGCGAATTCACTCGCGCCGACCGGCTCGGCAGCCCGAAGGTCGCCATCGTCAATGAGACTTTCGCGAAGACCTTCTTCCCCAACGAGAATCCCATGGGCCACCACCTTCGCTTTGGGCACTCGTCGGATCATCCGCCCGATATCGAAATCGTCGCCGTCGTCAAAAACAGCCATCACGAAGGCGTCAAGGACGAGGAGATTAAGCCGTTCGTCTATGTTCCGTACGATCAGGACGCGAATATCGGCCAGCTCACCTATTACGTCCGAACCTCGCAGGATCCCACGCTGATTTCCAGTTCCGTTCGCAGCGTCGTGAATGATCTCGATCCTAGCCTGCCGGTCACAGGCATGCGCACGTTCGAAGCACAAATCGATCGCGGCCTCGCCAATGATCGCCTGATCGCTTATCTTTCCGAGATCTTCGGCGCCTTGGCCGCGCTTCTCGCGGCAATCGGCATTTACGGTTTGCTGTCTTACGGAGTCACCCAGCGGACCAGGGAAATCGGCGTTCGCATGGCACTGGGCGCGCAGCCGAAAAACATGCTTGCTCTTGTGCTCGGTCGAGGAGCGGGCTTGGCTCTCGCCGGAATTCTCGCGGGCACTTTAGGCGCGCTGGCGCTGACACGATTTTTGTCGAGCCTGCTCTTCGGTGTTGCGCCAAAAGATCCGCTCACGTTTGCGGGTGTTGCGCTTCTTTTATTTGCTGTTGCACTCGCCGCGTGCTACTTCCCAGCGCGCCGCGCGATGCGCGTCGATCCGATGGTGGCGCTGCGCTACGAGTAAGTGCGATGACCGCGGCGCGCCCCTTAAAGGCCATAACGTGCTGTAAATACGGGCGTTAGCCTCCCTATGCCCGCAAATCACAGTTCCGAAAACAAACCTAACCGCCACCCCGAAATCCTGTCTAATGAACCGGATGAGGCCCAGCGTGGAAGCCACTGGTGACAGTGACGCCATCGCCGTCGAGCGAACGCTCGCAGGCGATCGCGATGCCTTTCGCGTTTTGGTAGAGCGCCACAGCCCCAACGTCTTCCGGCTTGCCTATCGCATGACCGGCAATCAATACGACGCCGAGGAAGTGGTGCAGGAGGCGTTCTTGCGCGCATATCAAAAATTGAGCCAGTTTGCCGCGCGCGCCAACTTCGGCACGTGGGTCTACCGCATCGCCGCAAACTACGCGATCGACCGCATGCGCCAGCGCAAAAGCGAAGACGCGAATCGCGAGCCCCTGCTTGAATGGAAGAGTAAGGAAATCAACCGGGATAGATATGATGGACAAGAGAGTTTGGGAGGGTTTCGATGTCCAGAACGCAGTCGGCAATGGTGGAGTTGGGGACGGTAGCCCCGGCATTTGAGTTGGAAGATGTGGCAACAGGAAAGGCCGTAGGACGGGATGATGCCGCTAAAAATGGCGTAATCACAAAAACTGTCTTTACAAATCTGATCAACCCTGTTCTCATAATATTTATACTTTTTATTTACAAAAGAAACTTTTTCACACTTTTGAGAATCGATATTTTTCACTTGGACTAAATGATTCAGCTTATCTAATCCCAAGGCTGCCCCTGTTCCGGACAAGGGGGGGCTGTCTGATCCCAAGCCCCAATCAGATTCTGAGCCAGACAAGGAGTAGAATTCACAAAATTAAAATTGTCAAACATTAGACATATTCAGTTAGAGGGTATTTGATATTTGCATATTGATGACAGAATCAGACTGCATATAGTTCCTAGGATATGCATATCAAGTGTTATTTAGTGCATTGCATAGGATTATCTGGTCTCACATTACCTTCATTGTGATATTGAATCTGATCCATGCAAACTGCTCTCACATTGCCTTCACTGTGATTTTGAAACAGATTCGTGCACATGCTAAGTACCTGGGAATTCCTTTACTAGGGGATGAAGTGTATGGAGGAACCAAGAGTCTAGCGCTCTCTCTTCTGAGGCCAAGGATCCCATCAAATTATCGCACCAAAATCTCCAGTATGCTCTCTAAACTGCAGCGACCTTGCCTACATGCCTTATCACTAGGGTAACAATATAATCTTCACATACTTATTCCGGTATTATCCAGTTCTAATATTTTATTAGTTAGACAGACTTTTTTGGGTTTATGTTTTCCGTTATGCAGATTTAGGCATCCTCGGACGAAGGAGGATGTATATTTCTCATGCCCACCACCTCCAGACTTTGCTGAGGTCTTGCGGCAGCTCCAGAGTATCAACTCATAATGCTTTGCTAAATCCAGATGATTCCTCCAACTGAACAAGAATAGCTACTTGCTATCTCCCAATTGGATCTGTGAAAAATCTTCCTTCTGTAGAAAGCATTGCCTGGTGTTCAAATATTTGAGACATGTGCATCCTCCATTCCTGAATCTTTCCAGCTTGACAGTGTTGTAATTCGGACAGGCACAGGAAATTATGCATTTGGGCAATGTGTGCAATTGAGCGAATTTTTATAATAGATGCTGGGACTAGGCGTACCAACGAAGGCCCTGAAGGGCGTACCGGAGAAGGCTCAACGGGTGTACCGGCGAGGGATGTTGAGAAGAGCGTACCGTTGAAGGGGTTGGATAGGCGTGCCGGCGAGAGTATTGAAGGGGTGTACCGGCAAAGGATGAGACCCATGCCGTTGAAGCATATCCAGAGTGCATCGCTGAAGGGCTAGAGGGTGTACCGCTGGAGATTGGGTTGAGTGGTGATTGGGGTGTTTAAGTAGCGTACCACTGAAGGGTCAAGGGCGTAGCAGTGGGGGAGGCAAGCGTGTTGACGATGAGTGTTGGATCAGTGTACCGGTGAAGGATTGGGGTAGGTGCACCGATGAAGGCCCACTCCTCCTCCATTTCTATTAAGGCCTTTCTTTCCTTCTTTTCTTAATTTTTGTACAGCTTTATATGAATTGTCTCTTCCTTTTATCATTACCTAGTCCATGTCTCTTTACGGTGTCTGTGATTCACTTACCTTAATTAAAGTGTTCTGTTAATTATTGTTCTATTTGCTTATTGCTCCCTTTGGTCTTTCGATGTATTGTTGTTAATTCTGGCAAAAATTCGATAGCATCTCCCCCTGACCCGGACGTAAGGGGGAGGCGGGGAACGTGCCCACATGGAGTGGCGGAACCCAACAATAGGGGGGGCGGACGTCCACGGACGACAACACCTCTAATGAAACTTCAGAAAGCGCGGAGGGGATGATGAGAGAGAAAGGCAACTCCCGGACTAGCTTTGGGTGACTATGGCAAGGGGGTGAGAAGGTGTACCGGCCAAGGAGCACAAGGGCATACCGGGAAGGAATGACCAACGATATGCCGGCAAAGAAGGTCAAAGGGTTGAGGGTGTACCGCTGGGGAAAGGGCTAGGGGTGTACCGCTGAAAGACGAGGCTGAGTGTGCCGTTGGAAAAAGGGCTAGGGGCGTGCCGCTGGAAAAAGGGCTAGGGGCCTACCGCTGAAGGACAACGCTGAATGTGCCACTGGAGGGTTGTTCAGGGGTGTACCGCTGAAGGACAAGGCTGAGTGTGCCGCTGGGAAAAGGGCTGAGGGTGTACCGCTGAGGGTAGGGTTGGGTGTGCTGCTGGAGGGTTGTTCAGGGGTGTACCGCTGGAGGCTGGAGAAGCTGGACTGAGGGCCAGAATGTGGTGGAGCATTTTTGGATGTCCGACGAAGGCTTGGGCTGCAGAAGAAGGGAAATCACCAAGGAATGGTGAGGGAAGCCATCAAACACGTAGGAGAAATCAAACAAACGGAGGCAGTGGCAAAAGCCTCAAGAAAGAAGTTTTGCTCATGACAGACGAAGGCCATAACTAGTCTTGTACATTCCGAAACTTCGGAGTGGAAGATACAAGCTATGGGAAAGGGGAGGGGGAAGAAGAGAAGGAAAGAGAGGAACGAGGGAGATCAAAGTCGAGCAGAGGCGACTACTTCCTGCTCCCTATCCCTCGCTACAGAAACTCTCTCTCTCCCTCCCTTACTCTCTCTTCTCTCTCAGACGGTGGTGGCGGAGCAGCGGTCGGGGAGAACTGCGGACACTCCTTCTCTTCTCCTCTTCTTCTTCTTCTCTTCTGGCTTCTGCTGCCCGGTGGTGGCTCTTCTTTCTTCCTCTCCGTTCTTCTTTTCTTCTATGCATTTCTGTCTATCTTCATGCCTCTTGGTGGAGGAGGGCTCTTTATACTCCCGCGCCCGCCTTCGACCATGACCGGCGGAGGCGGGAAGTGACCAGCTTTAATGGGGATTTGACTTTTCTGTCCTTGGTGGCAGGGGGAGTAGGTAGTGTGTCCCTCTCTCTGTCTGACACCTCAAGTGGGTCACTGCGCGCCATGAATCCATAGGGGGATGGCGTGAGATTTGTTCTGCCAGAGGTCTCACTGGAAGACCTGTGTCGTTGAAAGGGCTGGGTGTACCGCTGAAGGACCCAGCGAAGGCATGCCGTTGAAGGCCCATACGAGTGTGCCGTTGAAGGGCATTGAAGGCGTGCCGGCGAAGGTGCACGGGTGTATTGATGATGAGGCATGTTGTTGAAGGCAGCGTGCCGTTGAAGGCCTAGCCAGGGTGTGTCGCTGAAGGCATGAAGGCATGCCATCGAGCAGGAGCAGGGGCGTGCTGCTGAAGGCCATTGCGACCGTGCCGACGAAGGTGCATAGGGGTGTGCCGGTGAAGCGGCGCTGGGGGTGTGTCGACAAAGGCCATAGGGGCATGCCGTTGAAGCCTGTGCTGGGCATGCCACTAGAGAGCTGTATGGGCATACCGCTGAAGGGGGTCTGGGCCCATTTTAAGACCAATTGACTATCCACTTAACTCTCTTCGGGGCCCACGAATTGTGAGCCTCCTGGGGGTTGGTTTCTCTTCACTGTCGTGACTCTGAAAGTGGCCCCACGGTAGTGTATTGTTTGTTCGGAGGGCCCGGATGGGACGTGTTCTCTGCGATCTCTTCGGTTAAAGTTGTTGTTGATGCTGAATTGGTCGAGACGCGCGGACGTGCGATTTTACACGTCCACAAGGTATTATCTGTACGGCGAGAAGTTCGAGCTTTTCACTAACCATCAGAGTTTGAGGTATGTGTTTACCTAGAAGGATCTTAACCTCAGGCAGAGGAGGTGGATGGAGTATATGAATGATTATAATTTTACTCTGTCTTATCAGCCTGGCAGGATGAATGCCGTGGCTAATGCTTTGAGCAGGAGAGTGATGGTCAGTCGGATGTTGTTGCAGAAGTGGAGGCTTTGGGAACAGGTACCGACCATGACCTTCAGGCTCAAATCCCTTAGGATCAAGGTTCGACTGTTCTTGCAAGTTTGACTGTCACACCAGTTGTTCGCCGACAGGTGACAGAGGCTCAGCGTGCGGACCCCGAGCTACCTCGTATTCTATCGATGGCCGAGGTGGAGTTTGGTGAAGATGGAGCCGTGAGATTCAGAGGTAGGTTGTACGTCCCAACCGAGGAGCAGGTGAGGCATACGGTATTGCGGGGGGCCCATGGGAGCCGGTATGCCATGCACCCTAGATCGGCTAAGATGTATCAGAACCTGAAGAGGCAGTTTTGGTGGCCTGGGATGAAGAGAGATGTTGCGGAGTTCGTGGCCAGGTGTTTGACCTTTCAGTAGGTGAAAGCTGAGCACCAGCGACCAGGAGGTACACTTAGCCCTTGGAGATACCTGTGTGGAAATGGGACCACATGGCCACTGATTTTATGGTTGGGTTACCGAGGACATCCAGTGGGCATGACAGTATTTGGTTATTGGTGGATAGACTGACGAAGACGGCCTAGTTATTGCCGATCAAAGTCAGTTGGAGTGTGCAGAAGCTGGCCCGATTATATGTGGAGTAGATTGTTCCGCTGCATGGAGTCCCCATCTCTATTGTATCTGTCATGATCCATGCTTCACTTCGAGATTCTGGAGGAGTTTCCAGAGAGCTCTAGGCACGGAGTTGGCATTCAGCTCGGCCTATCATCCTCAGTCGGATGGTCAGTCTGAGAGGACCATCGGTTGTTCTGGCCCGGGGTGTTCGAGCTGGTGAGCACGAGCAGACTGTGGTCGTGTTCGTCCGCTGCCGCCAGCCCGGATACAAAGGTGCAGGCCAGAAGTCCGATGCCGAGCCAGGCAGACCTGCCGGGCGCTGATTTTGCGATGGTCATGATGATCTCCCCGATTGGAATGGTTGCGAGTCGCAGTCGCCACTGGGTCCGTTGGCCCAGTGGCGTCACCTGGGTATTCGCATCAGGGAGGAAGAAAGTTACAGGGTCAGCGCTTTTTCTTTTTGCGCCTGGTCGAGTTACCGTCCCAGGCCGAGTCATCGAGCAGCCTGAGGAAGAGCCGGTCCCGATCCTTTTTTGAGATGGAAGAGGTGCCGATCAGTGTCGAATAG